>JAVSCE010002243.1:170000-346003 GCA_032199065.1 Smutsia gigantea
CCGGATGTTTTGGGGTAGAATGATGGAATGCGAAGGTGCTAGGAACTGAGAGAGCTTAAATTGGGGGTGTGGCGACAGATAAAATTTAGTTGAGCAGAGAGTTGGAAATAATTTGTGTAAACAGTTTCTTTTGTTTGTTTTTTGTATTGTTGAATTACCTATTTTCTTCTGTGTTTCACAGCCAGTTTTTGTGGGCCATGTAATTTACTCCTACCAATGAAATTACAAGAAGTTGCATTCAAATTTTGCATTTGTTGTGATCTGATTTTCTTCTACTTGTTTGGGAACTTCTGATGATTTCTACATTGGTAGTAGTAAATTACATGGCCCACAAAAATTGGCTGAGAAACACAGAAGAAAAAATATATATTTTTCATTAGAAAATACATTTCCATTCAATTCAACATATATTTGTTTAGTGAGTGCCAAGTGTCAGTGTTCTAGATGTTGGGGAATATATCAGAGAACAAATTAAACAAAAGTCTCACTCCTCTGAAGCTTATGTTCCATTCTCTGCCAATAAATGACACATCAATGTTTAAGTACTTTCATCTGTCACTAAATGTACTTTTAGGTGTTTTGGTTGAAAAGACCCATAATTATTTTAGATAATATTTACTTTTGCTTATTAATCATTAAAAATCTATCATATAATTTTATTTTTCTAATTTAATGATCATTAATGTGTTTCCCCCTATATTATATCTTACAATATATCTTACTGACTTGACTTGTATTTCCTATCTCTAAATTTTCAAGAGAAAATTTTAGCTACCAATAATATGACAAACATGAATTTACATACTATCAAATAAAATATGTTACACCATAAGCAATTTTGTAACACATTACTTTGTGGGCTAAACAATGGAAACATGAATTATTTCATATTAATCCATAGTGCAAAATGGGGAATTCATTATCAGAAATCTGGAAGCAATATTCTCATTGTAGGTAGTGAGTATGTATTATATTCATTGAAAAAAATTTTTTTCTAATATTAATATCCATTGTATGCAAGGTAAATAAATAAATAAACTAGGCTAGGAGCTGTATAAAGTGACTAATTTTGGGAGAAAGTTAAAAATCGGTTGATTGAAATCTTATTGATCTTCAGTAGTATGGAGTTTTCTTTATCACAACAAGTTGCTTGTATCTGTGTAGAATAAGGGGGAAAAAATGTCCTAAACTGTAGAAACAGAGATCTAGGGGAGAATTTCCACAGTGAATATTATTACTCCCAATAATTGGCTGTTATAAGAGACTGGGGGAATCACATTTTAGTGATAAAAATGTGAAATATTATTAAATTGCTTGTAAGTAAATCTATACTCCAGAAAGAGAAAAAAAATTGAGGCAATTACAGGTTATAAGTAATAAAATGAAACAGCCATCAAATTATTTGGTTCTGAGAGCAAGTTATGAAACAAAACAGGAAAAAAATTTTAATGAAAATTTGAACTTTTTGAGAAAAATATGTGATCACAATAAAGAGGGTTTTTTTGATAAACTTTTGATGGTTGTTTTTTTTGTTTGTTTGTTTCCTACCCCAGAAATGGGGCAATGAGCAGGAGAGAACAAACATATGCAAAAAAAAAAAAAAAAAGAAGGAGAAGTTACATTGTGGTATAGTTAACATTTGAAACAGCAAAGTTGCCAAGAGCCATACCTTTACAAACCTTTTAAACAGAATAGCTATTCCTCTAACTGACACATTTTGGGGAAATCCTGCTAAAGACATAGAGCTGGACCAGAAGACCTATGAAATCCAGAAAAGCAACAGTGAATTTTGCAGTTTGCTGACTACTATCAGTTAATGATAAAGTATACTTTCACCTTTGTAGTAATGGATACTTACATAAATTAATAACTTACTAGTACTGGAAATCTTCCAGGGCAATAAATAAAAGTTATCCTTTGGGAGCAGCATAATAAGAGCATTATCAGTATTAAAGTTTCTTTTTAACATCTGTGCAGATGGGGAAGATAAAAAATGTAGACGGGCTTTTAAAAATCCAAACATGCTAGTGTTTTTATTTGGACTAAGTTGATCGATACAGTGAATATGTTGCCTGTCTTATAGTCAGTCTTATGCCGGGTATTTGAAAGTGTTCAGTTTTCATAGGATAATTGCAAACATTAATTTGTATATCATTTCAATAATTTGAATTCAGTTGAAGAGCTCATTCTAGTTGGGTTAGCTTTTTGAAGTGTATGCGATTATGACCTGAAAAGGAGATTGATAGTAAGATTATGGTCTTATAGATCATACAATTCATTATGTTCTCACTAATCAATATCTGGCATCAGATACTACAACTTCACTGTATATGTTTCATTCATTTAGATGGGCAGATCTATATTTTTGTTACCTTACTGTGCTGTATGTATCATAGGCAAAAGGTGTTTTGAGATCTCTAAAGCTATTAGACTTCTCAATGCTTTGCAACTTAAGGTTCTAGTATTTGAAAGTTTAGACTAACTCAATAACTTTTAGTACTGAAGTCCGTAACTCAAAAGATCATTAGAAATGATGTTTTCTTATATTCAGCTATTATTTTCAATCTATAATTTTCTCAGTCCTTTTTCATCATAGAAATACAGCTAACCAAATATCTTATTTCTAATTGTTAAGACACCTTGTAGAAAGACATATTCTTAAAATTCAGCTCCTTGCTGTATACTGTGTAGTGGGAACAATTAGAGAGCATTGGAGAGAAATGATTAGCTTTTAATCATAAACAGACAAAGAACTTTGAGTCTGCGAAATAACATTAAGACACAAAGATAAACCCCATGAGCAATACGGTTGATTTTTGTCTTGTGTCAATGTCTGAACTGATTGGACCATGTTAGAGATAATATTTAATTTTGGAAAAGAAATTAAGCCCAACTTAATTGGATTAAAATCTAGTTCTTTTACATGAAAGTTGTAACTACCTGTAGAAGCTGAAAGAAGAAATTGCTTATTTCACAATTTTACTGTGAATAGCCTAGTTCTGGGGTTCCAAGGGCAAATGAAATCTCAGACTATCTCATCAATATCAGAACCACAGAATCCTCCCAAGTCGTATCCAGTCTGAGGAGCACCGGTACCCTTGCACTGCTGCCACTCTCTGCCTTTACTCAGCCAGTGTCCCCTTCTCCTCTCCCTCTTTTCAGGGAATTCTTGAAGCTGCCTATAGTAGCCTATCATTCTTTATCTGTTTCAGGATGAAGCACTCTTTCATGTCTGTGATGATCCCAGTGAAGACTGGAATTATTCTCTCTCTCTCTCCCTAAATCAGTCTCCTTGGTGTTGCAGAGGAAATGATTAAAACCCTCCATCCAGAAACATGTTTGAAGAGCCAGTTCACTGGTGTGCATAAGATGCATCCTCAGACACGGTCTTCTTGTGCCCATATAAGCTAAAGTTCTAGTGCATCATCTCAAAGACAGTGTGTTAGTAAAAGGGCACATCTGCTCCTAAAATCTACCATATTTGCTTGCCCAATGCTTAGATTTCTGATCTGTGAAACTCTTTTTCAACACTGTAGACGACTGAGGAGCCTACACAGGGCCCCTAGGGGCGTCTGTTCATTCCG
The DNA here is from genome assembly GCA_032199065.1 of Smutsia gigantea. Lineage (NCBI taxonomy): Eukaryota > Metazoa > Chordata > Mammalia > Pholidota > Manidae > Smutsia > Smutsia gigantea. The sequence continues at coordinate 173,585 of JAVSCE010002243.1, forward strand.
TTTCCATATATTAGCTGAATTTTTTTCCTTTTTGTTTTTATTAAGGTATTATTGATATATACTCTTATGAAGGTTTCACATGAAAAAACAATGTTACTACATTTACCCATATTATCAAGTCCCCACCCATACCGCAATGCAGTCACTGTCATTCAGTGTAGTAAAATGCCACAGATTCACTGTTTGCCTTCTCGGTGCTACACTGTTTTCCCCGTGATCCCCCACACCATGTGCACTTAACATAATACCCCACAATCCCCTTCTCCCACCCTCCCCACCCGCCCTCCCACACTCTTCCCCTTTGGTAACCACTAGTTCCTTCTTGGAGTCTCTGAGTCTGATGCTATTTTGTTCCTTTAGTTTTGCTGCATTTTTATACTCCACAAAGGAGGGAAATCATTTGGCATTTGTCTTTCTCTGCCTGGCTTATGTCACTGAGCATAATATCCTCCAGCTACATCCATGCTGTTGCAAGTAGTAGGATTTGTTTCCTTCATATGACTGAATAGTATTCCATTGTGTATATGTACCACCTCTTCTTTATCCATTCATCTACTGATGGACACTTAGGTTGCTTCCATATCTTGGCTATTGTAAAAAGTGCTGCAAAAAAATAGGGGTGCACATGTCTTTTTGAATCTGGGAAGTTGTATTCTTTGGGTAGATTCCAAAGAGTGGGATTCCTGGGTCAAATGGTATTTGTATTTTTAGTTTTTTGAGAAACCTCCATACTGCTTTCCACAATGGTGGAACTAGCTTACATTCCCACCAGCAGTGTAGGAGGGTTCCGCTTTCTCCACATCCTCACCAGCATTTGTTGTTCTTAGTCTTTGGATGGTGGCCATCCTTACTGGTATGAGGTGATATCTCATTGTGGTTTAAATATGCATTTCGCTGATGATTAGTGATGTGGAGCATCTTTTCATGTGTCTGTTGGCCATCTGAATTTATTCTTTGGAGAACTCCTTCTTCATATCCTCTGCCTATTTTTGAATTGGGTTATTTGCTTTTTGGTTGTTGAGGCATGTAAATTCTTTAAATATTTTGGATGTTAACCCCCTGTCGGATATGTCATTTACAAATATATTCTTTCATACTGTAGGATACCTTTTTGTTCTGTTGATGGTGTCCTTTGCCATACAGAAACTATTTTGTTTGATGTAGTCCCATGAGTTCATTTTTGCTTTGGTTTCCCTTGCTCGAGGAGATGGACTCAGGAAGAAGTCGCTCATGCTTATATTCAGGAGATTTTTGCCTATGTTGTGTTCTAAGAGTTTTATGGTTTCATGACTTACATTCAGGTCCTTGATCCATTTTGAGTTTATTTTTGTGTATGGGGTTAAACAATAATCCAGTTTCATTCTCTTGCATGTAGCTGTCCAGTTTTGCCAACAACAGCTGTTGAAGAGGCTGTCATTTCCCCATTGTATGCCCATGGCTCCTTTATCATATATTAATTGACCATATATGGCTGGGTTTATATCAGGGCTCTCTAGTCTGTTCCACTGGTCTATGGGTCTGTTCATGTGCCAGTACCAAATTGTCTTGAGTACTGTGGCTTTGTAGTAAAGCTTGAAGTTGGGGAGCATAATCCCCCCCAATTTATTCCTCCTTCTCAGGATTGCTTTGGCTATTCAGGGTCTTTGGTGATTCCATATGAATTTTAGAATGATTTTCTCTAGTTCATTGAAAAATGCTGTTGGTATTTTATAGGAACCGCATTGAATCTGTAGATTGCTTTAGGCAGGATGGCCATTTTGACAATATTAATTCTTCGTAACTATGAACACAGGATGTGTTTCCATTAATGGGTATCTTCTTTAATTCTCTCATGAGTGTCTTGTAGTTTTCAGAGTATAGGTCTTTCACTTCCTTGGTTAGGTTTATTCCTAGGTATTTTATTCTTTTTGATGCAACTTTGAATGGAATTGTTTTCCTGATTTCTCTCTCTGCTACGTCATTGTTAGTGTATAGGAGTGCCACAGATTTCTGCGTATTAATTTTGTATCCCGCAACTTTGCTGAATTCATATATTAGATCTCGTAGTTTTGGAGTGGATTCTTTAGGGTTTTTTATGTACAATATCATGTCATCTGTGAACAAGGACAGTTTAACTTCTTCCTTGCCAATCTGGATGCCTTTTATTTCTTTGTGTTGTCTGATTGCCATGGCTAGGACCTCCTGCTTTTTTCTCCCTATTAGTTGCATGAAATGGCTTTTTCCATCCCTTCACTTTTAGTCTGTGTATGTCTTTGGGTTTAAAGTGAGTCTCTTGTAGGCAGCATATATATGGGTCTTGTTTTTTTATCCATTCAGTGACTCTATGTCTTTTGATTGGTGCATTCAATCCATTTACTTTTAGGGTGATTATGTATAGGTATATACTTATTGACATTGCAGGCTTCAGATTCGTGGTTACCAAAGGTTCAAGGTTAACTTCCTTACTATCTAAGAGTCTAACTTAACTCACTTAATATGCTATTACAAACACAATCTAAAGGTTCCTTTTTCTCCTCCTTTTTCTTCCTCCTCCATTCTTTATATATGAGGTATCATATTCTGTACTCTTTGTCTATCCCTTAATGTCTTTGGGGATAGTTAATTTAATTTTACCTTTGCTAAGTAATTAGCTGTTCTACTTTCTTTACTGTGGTTTTATTACCTCTGGTGACAGCTATTAAACCATAGGAACACTTCCATCTATAGCAGTCCCTCCAAAATGCACTGTAGAGTTGGTGTGTGGGAGGTAAATTCTCTCAGCTTTGGCTTATCTGGGAATTGTTTAATCCTTCGTTCAAAATTAAATGATAATCTTGCCAGATAAAGTATTCTTGGTTCAAGGTCTTCTGCTTCATTGCATTAAATACATCATGCTACTCCCTTCTGGCCTGAAAGGTTTCTGCTAAGAAGTCTGATGAAAGCCTGATGGGCTTTCCTTTGTATATGATCTTTTTTCTCTCTATCCTTGATCTTTGCCATTTTAATTACTATATGTCTTGGTGTTGTCTTCCTTGGATCCCTTGTGTTGGGAGATATGTGCGCCTCCATGGCCTGAGAGACTATCTCCTTCCCAAGATTGGGGAAGTTTTCAGCAATTACCTCCTCAAAGACACTTTCTATCCCTTTTTCTCTCTCTTCTTCTTCTGGTACTCCTATAATGCAGATATTGTTCCGTTTGGATTGGTCACACAGTTCTCTCAATATTCTTTCATTCTTAGAGATCCTTTTTTCTCTCTGTGCCTCAGCTTCTTTATATTCCTCTTTTCTAGTTTCTATTTCATTTATTGTCTCCTCCACCACATCCAATCTGCTTTTAATACTTTCCATTGTGCTCTTCAATGATTGGATCTCTGACTGGAGTTCATTCCTGAGTTCTTGAATATCGTTCTGTACCTCCATGAGCATGATAATGATTTTTATTTTGAACTCCCTTTCAGGGAGAGTCATGAGGTCGATATCATTTAAATCTTTCTCAGGAGTTGTATTAATAATTTTACTCTGGACCAGTTTTCTTTGGCATTTGATATTTGTGTATGGCGCCCTCTAGTGCCCAGAAACTCTACTCTCTGGAGCTGCTCAGCCCCTGAAGCAATGTCGGGGGTTGCAGGTAGTGGTATTGGTGCCTGGGGGGAGGAAAGAGCTGTTTCCATGCTGGGCAGAGTGCACCCAGGCAATTTTGTCTACCTGTCCTTTCTCCTGAGGAGTAAGCTCTGTGCAATCCTTGCCCCTTTAGCAGCTCTCTTGCTAAGGGCTTCTTTGTTAGGAAGTATCTCAGCCTGCCCGCCTTTCTTTTGTCCCAGAGCACCTGGATATGGATCTCTGCTTTCCACAGGCAGCTGGAATCTTAGTCTCTCCAGGAATTCTGCCTGTCTTAGCTTTCCAACCCCCTAATTATGAGAGTATCATGCAAGCACCATGAAATGTAGGTTTGTGCTCCCAGAGCTGATCTCCAGAGTTAGGTATTCAGCAGTCCCAGATCTCCACTCCCTCCCTGCTCCATTCCTCTTCCTCCTGCTGGTGAGCTGGTGGGGGGAAGGGCTTGGATCCCGCTTGGCCAAAGCTTTAGTATGTTACCCTGTTCTATGAGGTCTGCTCTTGTCTCCAGGTGTATGCACTTTGGTGCAGTCCTCTTTCCTGTTGCTCTTCAAGAGTAGTTTTGTCAGTTATATTTTCATATTATATGCAGTTTTAGGAGGAAGACTGTCTCTCCTCTCACGCTGCCATCTTTAATCCATCTCACTCTTAGGTTTTTAAAATTATTTTTCTTCTAAAAGTATACATTGTAGAGTTCCTTCAAATAGTCTTACCTTCAAATAATCTTATTTCATTGTTGTTTTATTTGATAGTTTAAATTATATATACCTTTATAAAATATTTACTAGTTCTTCTGTGTACATGAGATATAGTTAAAAAGTATTTGTTGGTTGATTGAAATTGTAGCACACCTATGTTAGGAAATAAAAACAAAAGTTTGAAATATTAACCCTGAAATAAAATAAAGAGTGCTGTATCTTATTTATTATAACAAAATGCCCTCAATCCTCTATCATTCCAAATCTATAATGGATTTGTATATTTTTACTCTTTGAAAACCAAAAAATAATGATGATTCTAGGTCACAGTTATTGAGCTCTTACTATGTGATATATGTACTTAAGTTAATGTACGAAATCTTTCACTTAATGAAGAAAGTATAATTATCCCCATTTAATAGATTAATACCTACATAAGGAGGTTAAGCAATTTTCTGGGAGTCAGACAGCTAAACAGTGAAAGAGCCATTACTCAAATCACAAGATGCCTACTCTTTACCAAATGGCTGTTTTGCCTCTGTTGTCCTTAAATGGTATTGCATCATTATTTAAATATATCGGATTTAATCCATTCTGTATCTCCAATATATATTCCAATCCATATAATCCAGATTTAATCCAGCATTCAATCCATTCAGCATTTACTAAGCCCCTTGTTTGTACCTGATACACAGTACCAAGAGAACCATAAAAGATTCATGGAGGCAAATAATTGAACATGAACATCCATTCCACAAATTTTGAAAATTATTTAAAATTCTTAGTTTTTGATAGCACATTTGAGTTACTAAATAATTAAATGCTCCAGAATTTAGAACACACTTATGACTTTCTTCTGTAGCTCCCAGCCAAGGATTGTGTCTGTGTGTGTCTCTAGGTTGTAATTTCACATGTTTCTAATTTGCGTGACTTGTTCCTTGCCTAAGGTTGTAAGGACATTGTCTTGTGACAGACCTCCTGTCTTTCCATCATAAAATCTGTTAGGCCAAAGCCAGAGTCTATGTTTAGGTTAGTTGTACTTGTGGATTTCGATCTTATGCCTTTAATTTTCTTAGAGACAGTGCCAAGATCTTCCAGATCTTCCACTGTTATAAGGTTGCTTTGACTCAAAATGGTTTTATCAGTTGTTCTGGAACAGTTCAGGAGAACATGATAAATTTTTTTTTGCAAATAAGATTAACCTTTGTAGTAAAATAATTTGAAATTTTGTAATCTCTCTTCCACAATTCTTTTCTTCATTAACAATTTATGTTTTAGGGTCTAAATTTTCTGAATTTCAGCAGACTAATGAAATGAGCTAGGGATTGCCATGTGATGAGGTTGATAGATGAGTAGAAACAATAAAAAGAAACATCAGACAATGGGTTATCTCTTCTGTAGAATTAAGTCATTGAAGACTGAAAACCAGTGAGTAAATGCATTAGAAATATTATGCCACAGGCATTCAAAATAAATTGTTGAGATATATGCAAGACAGTGATGTGTACGTTATAATCATAATTTTTACAGTTCATTGTACCAGGGTAGAGCAGAAACGAGAACCCGGAAGCATGAACTTAGGTTTTAAAGTGATATGTGAAATTATAAATGGGGTCAGAAACAACCTGGAAAAAGTCAAATCAGAATGAGTCCTGAGTACAAAAGCAGTAAGATCTTGAAGAGTATTATCCCACATGTGAATCCTGGTTCCAGGTAGATTTAGTACACCTTTATCAAAGAAGGACTTAATATTTAAGCAGAATAATTCGGCAAATATTTTATCATTACTTTGCAACCTGTTTTTGAATACATTTTGCAGCTGCTTCATGGTTGTTTATCTCCTTTACGTTGCGTTCATGATAGGGATGATGTCTGTAGTGAGGGTTGGCACGGGAAATATGAAAAGGGAGCAACTTCGTGAATTAGAAAATCGAATGGCAGAAATTGCTGAGCAATTCTTTCGTATGTGAAAGTGCACATTACTTTTAACTTGGCTCTGGAAGTAATGATTATCAATGAAATAACCCTAAACAATTTCTGAAACATATGTGCATTTATATTAACCGTAGATTGTGAGTATAACAGGTTTCTCTAGGACTTTAGGAAGTAAGTTCTTGAATAAATCTTTTTTCTGTCATTACTTAAAGATGTAGATATTTTTTTGTTCCCTCTTGGTATATTTTCACTCTGTGTGTGTTTGTGTGTGTCTGTGTGTGTGTTGATGGGGAATTTACTGTATATATATTATTTATACAATTGGAATTACTTTCCATTATTGGAGTTCTTAACAGAAAACATATATGAAGCTAAATTAATCAATCAAATGTTTGCATCCTCTTGAAGCACCTTGTGGGTGGCACTTGATTTTGATAATGACAAAACACTAGATACTATTTTTTTAATTTCTTAAAGTGATTAAGTTTTCTACATTGGTTTGGGCCATCCAGAAATTAGCTAGCATTTTTGGTAGTGTGGATTCCACATCTCAGAGATTTGGAAGTTTTCTGTTCCCTAGGAAACACATGGTGCTTCATTCTTTGAACACTTTCACATGCACTGGTTACACTAATCTCAAAGAATGCACACTTACAAATTATAAGTGAATTTCTTTCTGCACATCAGTCTTTTTGAAACATGAGAAATACAGCAGACTAAGAATTATTTTTATTTATTATGATTGGTAACTCGGAACTGAATATACATAACCACAGATATTGAAGTAAGTCCCTTTCTGTAAATAACAACTTAAAAGACAAAAAGGACATTTAAAAGTTGGTAAGGTGAATTTATTGTAAAATTTATTTCACAGAAAACTGCCTGAGAAAAAAGCCCCTGTAATTATCTTAGGGGATTAAAACTTGACCTATTTCTATTTGCATGTTAGATTTAAAGCCATTTCATTTTTTACAACTCCAGAATATCAGTTTTGTGGAAAAATATCTTCCATATTTTACCTCATATAACATCTGTTCCAGATTTAATATCTAATAAGTAATGAGCCCTTTAATGAGTATTCCCTAGTCATCCCTCCTCATGGTTTGAAAGCAAAACAAGAAAAATATGTCCTGACATTTAACTTGATGTTTACCTGGAACAAGGATGTCATCAAAGAAACAGCTACTTACTTGCTTGTAGCTTATTTGAAGTACCAGGCAGACTTTACTCCCATTTCCAACTAGATCAATATTAGTCTTATAAATTTAGATCCATATTGAAACTGTACCAGCCAGAAATAATAGCATTAAAATTTTGACAATCATTCTGTATAGGTATTAATTTCAGTTCAAAAAACTTGGGTACAAGAAATTTCATATTCCTTTTCTGAAAGTCCTATATAATCTATTTTAGCTCCTGATGTCCAAGCTACAGTGGGATCATGAAGATATCCTGGTCTTTTCTGGGGCCAGATATATTGGAGTATGGGTGTGTTGTATCCTAAGCCAAGACTTCACTCTCTGGCTTTCTTTTACCTGCCCCAGTAGGGCAGCGAGTCCTTGGTGTAGCCAGAAGTGCTCTTCCAACACTCAGCCCAGTGATTGCAACTCAGCCCTCAGAGAGCTCTTCTGACCCATCTCTGCACAGAGCTGCCAGCCTCCAAAGGTCTAAGCCTTCCATCTACTGCCACATCTAGAACCCTAATTGCACTGAGTAAATCAAAGCTGAGGAAGAGACTGTCAATCCAAGACATTCATCTTTTTCAAGTTGTCTTACTCCTACACTCAGTAAGCTTTTTTCCATGAACAAAAACTAGCAAGTGGGTTTTTCTTTAGGTTTTGAAAACTTCTGCTTCCTGCTCATAACACTCACTTCTGCAAGGAAAGGAGTTCGGAACTTAAAATGTAAAGCCAATCCATCTTCTTGGGATAGGAAAGAAAAAAGAAAAAGACTTATATCAGTGACAAAATGTTGATATTTGCATCTCAAACTATTATCCTGATAAAGTTTAATGATTTGTTCATTCACTAATCATTTAGAGATCATCTTCCACATTATATTAAGAGCTGAAGACTCAGTGGTGTACAAGACAGAGTTCTCACAGAACTCAGAGTCTAGGAGACCTCTATGATTTAAAATGTTGGCTATTTGGCAAATAACTCCAATGTTGTGTAAACGTGTGCAACATCTGCTTTGTACCTATTCTCAAGGTTTAAATCCCAAACCTTAAAACTGAAAATAAATAGTAAGGGTAAATCTTCTGTTTCATCACTTTGGAAACTGTATGTCTCTCTTCAACTTTCACCCCATGTGTCAACTTTCAGAATTTGTGGGACATCATGTTAGGCCTTATTTTGCTACTGATTCAATCAAATTCAACCCATTTTACTATTCATTTCATTAGAATTGTGTGGAATAAGCTATTTGAAAAATATATGAAATAAGTTTAGTTTAAACCTAAAAGAGCACTCTTTAAAGATGGCCATCTGACAGAATTCAGATACTGCATATTATCACTTGATTTCACTTCTTTCCAGTAATTTTATGAAAGAAAATATATAGTCTTCATGGAAATATATTTTTTTTACAAATTTCTTTCTCCTTAAAATTCTGTAAGAAGATATTAAGCATAACCATATTTTTAAATTAGCTTATTAGTGTTTTATCTGAACTTATTTTAGAACATCCTTTCAGACATCTTAATATATAGATAATTTCTGCTCATGCAAAGACTCCTGACATACCAAAGAAAACTTGGTATTGATGAGAAAGGGAAGAGTTTGTTTTCGGTCTTGAAATGTAAGGTTTGTTAATGTTAAAGGTATCTTCTCTCTCATTCATCTTTGCAATAATTGCTTATCAAATGATAATTGACAGCTCTCTTTTGTTGGCTAGGAGGGTGCTCTATGACCCCCTTTCCTAGAACAGTGACATCAAACTACCAACAAGGATTCAGAAAGGTCTTTTTGGGTATAGCACCTCCCCAGAGCTGGTGATAGAAAAAGAATTAGACATATTTGAATATATTCATTTTACTAAAGAATAAGAGAGGGTTGATATTTTCTTTTGTATCCAGTCAGAAAGAAGACCACAGGATGTGCTAGGACTGGTGGTAGTACTTTGTGAGGAAAAACACCTATGGTTTTGACGTCCCAGGAGGTAAGATTGGGTTCTCGAAGCCCTTGAAATTTTCCAGGCTTAGATTACTGAGATTTTTGAGTCAAAGCTACCTCTTTAAGACTTTGCTTAAAGGGTGAGAGTTTAGCCCAGTTCTTTCACATAAAGATCTTAGCTTGATAAACAGTGAAATCATCGTTTTCATCTTCCTGAATTAGTGACATTGAACAGTTCCCAGCTCTGCATCTTCGCCGTGAGGAAGGCAGCGACAGATTCTGTGCTGTGTTTGCCTAGATGATTTCCTTCAAGTTCTGTAATGAGTTGTTTTTGGCAGGATTAATGAGTATTATAATGGTAAATGGATGTTTGCAGCTCAGTTGTGTTCCATCATGGAGTAACATGGGGTTTCTGGTCCCTTGGAGGCCATAATTGGTGACATTAATGCAGTTTTTAATTACACTTCTTGAAAAAAAAAATGAATTGGAACCCAAACAAAAGCTAAGTGATCATCTCTCTGCTGTTTCACGTGGTGTCAACAGAAGACCGTTGCTGTCTCTGATATCTGTAATTTGAATCACACTCTCCAGATAGAATATATAAGGTATGTTTGTATGATGATTTTGTTTAGAAGCAACTTATCGGCCTTTATTTTTCCTCATTCTTGTATACCAAAATAGACTTTATTATATGCATATGTAATATATGCATATATAATACAGGTTGCTATTATACAAGAATGTGAAATGTATACATATAAATAATTATATGCATATATGTATGCATATAAATAAAGGCACGCAAAATAATAGGCTCACTTCTTGTATTTACACCTCGATGTTTGTTTCCTGATCCTCACTGTTATTGTTGAGCAAAGCAAGTGTAATTAATTCCCAAAGCTCTATGAATGAGCTAGGATGCACTAAGCATTTTTTTCTTTCTCCTTTCACAGACATATGTGAAAAATTGCTAATAGCTGCTGCTTCAGCATATCCCATCTTTGTAGTATTCTGTTTGTGGTCTGTAGTGGCAAACCCAATATTCATCTATAGGACAAAATTTACAAAGTGTTCTATGGCGAAGAAGAATATCTCATAAGGTGATATGATGTGCCTATATAAAATAATGTAAATTTTAAAATCCCACATTATCTGCCATTTATTCCTAATCTATTTATAAATTGCTTCAACTGTTTTGGTTGCTATGTATTTCCTTCTAGCGATAATATAATCATTATTTAACTCTCCTGTATTTCTAAATAAATCATAGGCAAAATATCAGATCATTGTTAATTAAGTGTTTAGGGAAATATATGAGCCCTTGAGATTAAATGATTATGTGACCTTTCATGTTCTCGCTGTAGTAAGTCAATGTGGAGGCTATTCCTTATCCTCGTAGTTCTTTATAAAGATATTCTTAGTGTCTGGGTTATCTTGAGTTACGGGGCAGTACATGGGGCGGAAATGCATTTGGATCAGTGGCAAGTCTATGGAAAAAGTGCAAAAAGCCAGAAGGCCTGGAATTGCTCCTCTGTTTATGTCTGAATTTTGGTGAGACTTAGACAGTCTAATGTCTTCCTAGAATTGCCAACATTTAAGAAAAGAAAGCTACCTTTCTCAATTGTGTGTTTTCAGCATTTAATATCTGTGTCATTTCGACTCTTGCCATCAGAAAAATTTCTTTGATAGGCTCAAATGTCTGGTTCCAGGGCTTTCCACAGCCCTCTAAAACAGTTGCATCTTCTATTTGTAAGGAAATAAAAAAACAGAAAAAAAAATCACCCAAGCAAGTGAATCCCAAGTCCCCTCTGTAGAATTTATAAATAGGGAGTTCAGAGTGGGGACGAGTTATCCCTGGCAGCATATTTCTAACATCTTCTCCCAGAGAGGTGGGACCCGGCCTTGGTTTTATGCGGCTCCATTCTCTTCATGTTGGTGATGATTGAGTGTGCTGAAGGCGCTTTGTTTTTTCTTTAGAAGAGTGATGACAGTGATTAATTCAGTTGATGCATCATTGTCCCGTCCCCACCACTTTAGTAGTTTCCACAAAATGTCTTAAAATAACTAGACGGCGTTTATACATGTGAGAATTCTGTGTGCTTTTGCATATTATCATTCTATCTAAATCTGATGCTGATTTTGTCAGCCATGCCATCTAAAGAATGGGGAAAAAAGAGGCCAGGATGCACATAAAAACTGAATGTTTAAGTAGATGTTTAATACCAGGTAAATATATACATATGTGTGTGAACACACATATGTATATACATGTACACACATATGTACATAAAATACATATATACACATGTGTGTACTACACATGCACACATATACATATTTAAATATAATTTAAAAATTCTTACAGATGATAGTAGCAATGAACATTTTACCCTAATTTTTTTAGTAATTTTTTAGTGATTTAGCATAAATTGTATAACAAAACCTCTATTTCATAATATAATAATAGCAATAAAAAATAATAATAATGAACTTTTCTTGAATTTATTCTGTGCCAAGCATTTTTATATTTCATTTGTATCTCATACTATCCTTTGGGATAGGTACTAGAACTTTCTTCATGTTATGGATTAACAAGCTGAAGCATGGGCACGGTCACAGGAGCCTCTGGCTGCCGAGGAGTCTGGCTCTCTGTAACTCTAGTCTGGCTGTACGTGAAACCTCTATGATGCCTATGGGGAGGGATAGAAATAATAGCAAAACAACAAACCTATCATTATATTTTTAGCATCTCTGTTCCGTTATATAAATGAAATGCCTTAATAGGATCTTAATAACCTTATTGTTTTAGTGAGTCTTAGGGATTACCTTAAAAACACAGTTCACTTTTCAAGTGGAGAAATTAATTCTCACTGAATTTAAATGGGTCAAGAGCCAAAACACAGCCATAGCCGTTTCTTTTCTTCCCTTAGGCACAGCCCACTGATACATATCGCAGGACCAACCTTAGTCCTTGCGTAGAAACTTGAATGTTTCCACTTCCAAAGGCCACTGTCTGTATATCGTGCAGAATAGCTTAGTGGTAAGTGTTAGACTCTGCAAGCAGGCAAATTTCGAGTCAAAAGTTGCTTGGCTGTGGGTAAACTGATTAATGTCCCTGTGCTTCAATTTACTCACCTGTAAAATCTTGATAACAGTATTCCTTATAGGGTTGTTGTAGAAGTTAAATAACACACTTGAAGAACTTAGCTACCCACAGTAAGCATTCAATGAATGAATAAATGTGTGTATTTTTATTATTAAGCCTCAATGTAAATTTTCTTTGGGCTGAGTGTTACACAGTGGTTATCACAGCACTGCCAGCCCTTGTTCTTCAGAAGCAGTCTTAAGTAGCTGTTTGAAAACAAAATTGGAATCACTCTGTCTCAACTAGCATGATTATTCTACAGGGAAGTTTCAGAATTCAAACTTTGGGCATTGTTAATATCAGCAACATGGCCCCCACATGTCTCAGTCCCTTAAGGAGGCCTGTGGCTGGTCTGAGGTCAGATGTTCCTTTTGAAAATATTTTAGCTGATAGTGAGTTTTCAAAAATTAGGAAGCATATTTGCATATAATTTATCACTGATGAATAAAGTCAAAGCACCTAGATAGAAATAATAGAGATTTGAGCTTGCATTCCAGCTCTCCCACTTGTCCAGCCCCAGGCAAGCGCTTACCTGCTGGAGCACAGTTCCATCAGCTGTAAAAGTGAAAAAATAACCTCTACCTTACTGGGCTGTTGTGACTATTAATAATGACATATGCAAAGGGCCTAGGATAAGGCCTGGGACTTAGTAGGCACATAATAAATGGTAGCTATTAATGTTGTTAATATTTCTTGTCCAAGGTAGGTGCAAATCTTTAAATAATAATGCTAATCTATCACTCATGACTTCAGATGGGCAAATTATGTACTATATTTTATAATTTAAATGTATTATCTTAGAATCAATGAATTAAGTTCAGAGTACCTACATGCTATTTGAAGGAAGACAAAGATAGTTATTATCTTAAAATTCTCATTATTTTATAGACTAGTATTCAGAGTTCTTTGTGGTTCATTTACTTAGAAAGCAGAGGAAATTGTTTTCAAGAAAGTTTATTATTTTTGTTAAAATAATTGTACATTTTTATTTCTTCCAGTTGAAATATAGGCTATTATTAAATGTACTTCTCAAATTGATAATAAAATGAATGAATTTTTTTATATGAAGGAAATTTGTTCAATTTATAGAGGTATATTTGAGAAGTTGTAAAAATTAAGCTCTAAAGTTTCATTAATATTTATTCTTACTTTAGAATCTCAAAAGACTGATCTTCCTGGTGTTACATACCCTCTTAATTTAAATATATCTCATTCTTAAAGAGTCAGATGTTTGCACTGTACATTTACTCATATAAGGTTGGTCAGTGTATAACTTAAAACCAGTAAATGTTTGAATAAAATGACATTGTATATTTGGACTATGTGAATAGATATAATATGCGGATTTTGGCTGATCTTCAGAATAACTCCTGATATTGTACAGTAAAATTTAAAATAATGAATTTTAGAAGCTAAAATATCAGTTACCTGAAGACAGTTACAACATAAAATTTTAAGACTTTAAAAGTGAACTTTGAAAGTAGTAATTACATTATATGACCTATCAAATTATAATGAATATAGCCATAGTTTTTTTTAGTGAAAAAAGTTTCATGCTATTTAATCCTTAAATCTCTGTATTTTAAAAATCACTCAGTAGTTCTCTGAACCTCATGGATGAAATATACTAAAAGAAACTCATTGAATAACATTTTTTTCATTAAATCTGTTTGAAGTTACCAAACCCTCCTATTTTAGATGCAAGAATACATTAAAAAAGTAAAGCCTGAATCATTTTGAGATATAATCTAAGATCAAAACTAATTTTGTCTTGGGGCTTCATATCCACATTGGGAACATATTTTTGCTTATGGGATGCAGAACATGATCAAAGTTCTTTCCTTGCTCTCCAAGGAAATGATGGCCTTGAGCACAGAGGCAAGCATGTTCTTTACAAATGAAACTTTAAATAAATGTTTGTTGAGTGAATATTGGGTGTGTTTTTTTTACATGAGTGAGTTGGTGCGAATTTACTATATAAAAAAGAAAATTAATTGAAGCAGTTTGGAACTTTCAGTAGACAATTGTAGAAACTAAGATAATCTTCTGCTCTTGTTTGACTTAAGTTTCCCCAATCAATGTTCATATTCTGTAACTGTAGGTGAAGTCTATAATACCTCTTGGTTTTTATAGCTATCCAATTTCTAAAGGAATTAGGCTTTTTCAAGATAGATAGATGATAGATTGATAGATATAGATACAAAGATAGGTGGATTTAATTGATGTATTTTAGGTCCTTGCTTAACTTTTAAAAGACTTCTCTCTGAAATACAAGGTCAGAACATATTTGCTAAAGAACCTAAGAAAAAATATTCTCACAGGTAATTCTTTGGGATTTTTGTTTCAGAGTATGGGGAAAAGGTATAGGCATCCTTTTAAGATTTTGTGTGCACTTAAAGTCATTGTTTTCTAGATTTTATAATCAATGGTTGAAATGTCTTCTAATATTTTTTTATTCTGGCTGACTAATTTTCTCTTTCCTCACTAAACACTCAAAATCCCAGGAGAAAAGAAAGATTTCTTAATCTCCCAGAGAGTCTAGGTTACTTTCTGCCCTAAGAAAAACCTATCTAATTTCTTCTACTCTTATTGGGACATTCTATAAGATACTCCCTATTGTTCCTATATTAAAGAAAAGAAACATGGTCTATTTCATTTGTAATTTGTACTTTTCATTTTTTTCATTCACGGTTATGCCTTTTCAATATTCTAATTTATTCTCTTCTCCATCCACTGTATTAGGGAAGTTGAGTCATAGTAGATCAAATCACGAATTGGCTGCGCTTTCTTCATGGCACTCGATTGGTATTCAAAGCTCTACTCTATTGGAAATAGCCAGTTATCTGATAAAGTTTATAAACTGAGGCTTAAGTTAAAACAGGTTTATATAATGGATAAGCAGATTTTACAGCATGTATAAACTAATGGTCGTATTTGTGAATCAATTAAGTTAAACATAACTAACAATGTGTAGTATAGGTGCTAATTTTTTCCCTTTAAACACTCCTTGTACAATGATTTTACACTTAGTTTTTTCAAGACCTTGTCTAGCCCATTTTCCCACACATGGGGTAGAAGAAAATATAGATTGCCTTCCTGTCAGTGTTCCATTTCTAACAACTCAAGGTCTTTGCTGCTTTCATTGCGAGCCTTTCCACCTTCTACTTTTCCCTACATAGTCTCCTCTGGAAATGGGCTAAGGCAGACTGTCCTCCATTATTCTCCTACCACTTCCTTCCATAAGGGTCACTCTCTGTGGATTCTCTTTGCACCCATTTTGTTCTTACATTTCCTGTCGTCCCTACACGTTCCCACCTAGGAAGTCTGTGTTTCCTACCCCTTCACTCCAGTTTGTGTGCTGTGTGGCTGGCTGTACTTTAAGAGGGTTTTTCGCTTAGCTATTGCACCATGGCCAACAAGGTTTCATTGACTTTGCTGGTTCCATATATT
Organism: Smutsia gigantea; assembly: GCA_032199065.1. NCBI lineage: Eukaryota > Metazoa > Chordata > Mammalia > Pholidota > Manidae > Smutsia > Smutsia gigantea. The sequence goes on from JAVSCE010002243.1 coordinate 189,520, forward strand.
CTGTATGATAGGGCCATTTTATTTTCTTTTGAAGGTCGTATTAACTACCATTATGAAAGGAAGAGACTGGCTTTCCAGGATAGTGTCACCACTGAGAACCATCACCCATGGAAATGAAAAGTTACTTTTTGTAGGATTCTGTCAGTTTTCTCTGTTTGATAAAATCCTATGAAACACAAAGCTCCTAGATCTAATCAAAGGGAGTATTCATACCTGGGACTATGGGAAGTGACCAAAGAGGTTTAACCCCTTATAGCTTACAGGGCAGTAATGTGACTTGCCATGTACAGCCCCATAGTTAGTGACGTCTGATACAAAGTCAAGATTTTCTAGGCGCTAAAAATCCCAGCATCTGGTTGTGCTATAAACTTGATTAATAGAACCAGAAGACTCTAGTATGAAGACCTGCTTTATGCTTTAGTGTTCTTCCCCAGAATGATTGCCATATCAAGTGACAGTTCCTAACTTTCCAGTTAGTTAAAATGAAAGGTATAAGAGATAAAATTTTGCATTCAAATTTAGTGCTTCTCTCCTTTTCTTCCTTTTAACCTTGGCTTTTGAATTTTTTTCATACAAGTAAAGCAAATAAAATGCAAAACAAATATGTAAAACAGTGATATTTGGGGGATAAAAATTCCTTTAACTTCCATGTAAAGGTATTTTTCAAAAAGAATTTATTCATTAAATATTAATTAACTGCCTCCTACTTGCCAGTCACTGTGCTGAGTCCTATGGATGTAAGAAGAACCATATTGACAAGATTTTAATATTTTGATAGTATTGACAGTGTCCTAGAGGAAGTGAGGTAGACAGTGCACAAGAAAATTAATTAATTAATAAGATATTGTGCTGATGGCATGAGTTGATGGCATAAGGGGTGATGGAGGAGTACTAATTTTGATTTAGTAGTCAAAGAGAATTCACTAGAAAGATGATACTTGAGCTGACTGAATGACAAAAAGTTACCAAGAATAAAATGATCTGGGGGCACTAGATCCAGGGCAAAATCACAAAGATGGGGATAAGCTTTGAGTGTTTGAAGAGCACAAAGAAGGCCAATGTGTCTGGAGTAGTGAGAGAGTTGAGGTGGGCACGAGAGAGCCAGAAACCTGATTACCTAGGCTATTGCAAGGCATTTGAATTTTCTTTGAAATTACAAAGGAAAGCCATTGAAAGGTTTTAAGCAAGGGAATAATGTTAAAAAAAACTTTTGAAACCTGACTTAGGTTTTAAAAGTTTTCTGGGTGCCATACAAAGGATAGACTGTAGTGGTTAAGATTTTGAGGGGATATAAAAAGAACTCTTAGAAATTTACTACAGCAATGTAATGAGAAATAACATATATTTGGATTAGAAAACTATGAATGGAAATGAAGAGATCTGGAGAGATGCTGGACACATTTCGGAGGTATAGACAACAAATCTTGTTGATTTATTGGATATGGGGGACAATGAGGGGAGTCGTGAGTGTAGGGAAGGCATCAAGTATGATTCCTAGGATACTGGGTCAAGTGAGTAGGTGGATAGTAATACTCCTTCCTGAGATGGGAAACCTAGATAAGAACTACTTTTGAAGGGCTTATCAAGTACGTTTTGAATCTACAAATTTTGGGTTCAATGGAGAAGACATAAATTTGGAAGTCAATGGCATATAGATGATTTAAAGCCTTGTTGAAAAAGGTCAGGGAGGTAAGCATTATTAAAAATTATGCCAAACAAGAGGCATTCTTCTCTCTTAGCCTCAAGCTTGCTAATGATAGTCTCTTAATAAAGAGAGTTAAATTTCCAAATCATATGCTACATATGATAACTTTTTAAGAAAATACCAGGTGTTTTCCAAAGAACTTGTAACATTTCCATTCCTACCAGCATTGTATGGAAATTTCTAGTTCCTCTACATCCTTGTCAACACTTGGCATGACCATTCATTTAAGTTTTAGCCATTAGGTGGTATACACTTTGTTTTAAGTTTACATTTTCCTAATGACTAATAAATTTAAGCATCTTTATGTGTACATATTGACTATCTGTATAACGGCTTTGGTAAAGTGTTCAAATATTTTACTCATTATTAATGGGTTGTTTGATTTCTTATTATTGAGTTTTGAGAGTTCTTTATATAATCTGAATACAAGTCCATGATCAGATATATATGCTCAGCAAATATTTTCTCCCAGTCAGTAGCTCTTCATTCTCTTAGTATGAAGAGAAAACATGAATGTTCATAACACCTTTAGTTGTAATAACCCAATCTAGAAACCACTCCAATGTCCATCAACAAGTGAACTTTCAAATAAGTGGTGTATCCATACAATGGAACATTACTCAGCACTGACAAGGAGTGAGTTGTTGATAAACACACCATGGATGAATATCAAAATAATTATACTGAATGAAAGAATCCAGATAAAAAAGAAGACATACTGTATGATTCCATTTATATGAAAGTTATAGAAATACAAACTAATCTACAGTGATGGACAACGGATCAGTAGGAAGGGATTACAAAGGAGCACAGGAGACTTTTGGGTGTGATGACCATGTTTATTATTTTGATTGTAGAGATAGTTTCATGGGTGTATGCATATGCCAAATTATACATTTTAAACATATTTAGTTTATTAAATGTCAATTATACCTTACTGAAAACATAAATAGAATAAAAAAATAGTTACTTTTATATATTGCATTTAAAATTTTAGTAGATGCTATTATTGACACTATTGAAGCAGTTAAAGTGTTTAGGATATCAGTATGGTTTTCTTATTTCTACAATATAACAACTGTACTACAATGCGAGATCAAGTATTTAAAGGTTATATCGACCCTCTTCAATATATGGTTATCTTATATTTGACATACACCACTATATCCTCCAAATAAAATACTGAGTGTTATAATAATGGGGGTCTCTATAGAATATAGCTTTCTACACTGATCTGTTTACTTGCTTGCCAGAAGTCTCACCATAGAAGAAAAATGGTGACTAAAAGGAGAAGAAAGAGAAGGAGCCTACCTCAGAATATCCAAGTGAATTAGAAAATACACCACCTGATTTTAAGAATCTAAATATAAAACACAAAACATAAAAGGACATTAATATTTTTTTCCCTCTTTGTCCAGAATTTCAGGAATCTCAGAACCAAATTTTGAGTCCAGGTTCCAAAACATTTATTAAGTTATGATGTTTAAGTTTCCATTTGGTGTTCAGGCATGGATTTTTCCTACTTACACTCCTTGCTTTTATACAAGAAAGGGATGGTCTACTCAAAATAAAATGAAAAAGTCTTACAAGCGTCCCAATCGATACACTAAAAATCTACTTAGAAAAGGAAGGATTCGACAAATTCCTTAGGAAATTTCACTGAATGAATTTATTCTAAAGTTAATTTACCTTAAGTATTTACAAAATAAGTGTTTGAGATATTTAATGTATATCTTAATTTTATCTTAAGATACTTAGTGAACTAGTAATTATTGATATTTAGTGGCCATTGATAAAATATAAGAATTACTTACCAATGAGATGAACAAACAAATGTAAGCTTGATGAAAGCATACTAAGTACCTACTTGTAAGAGTTAGAAATGGTCGCTTTGCCTACTTCTTACATGAGGAAATCAAAGCTGGGTGCTTATCCTATACCAAACTAATACAGGTTGAACGACTTGTAATTAGGAGAGTCACCTGGTGTTGACTTGCAAAAACAGTGATTTCATATGCTTTGACCTAATTTTAATTAGTGGTGAATCCAGGTCTCTGATTTCCAAGTCTGTGATATTCACTAAACTGTGCATTTTGGAGATTTCCCATTCCACAGATTTCTTTCTTTTTATAAGTTTATTTTGATATCATTAATCTACAGTTAATTGAGTAATATTATGGTGATTACACTACCCCCTTCATCAGGTCCCCCCCCCAACCCCATTACAATCACTGTCCATCAGCGTAGTGAGATGCCATAGAGTCACTACTTGTCCTCTCTGGGTTGTAAAATCAAAGAATCTGCTAATGAGTTCTGACTCTGGGACCCTAACGTTTCCTATTTTGATAGACAATAAAAGAATTACAACAATTCAGCACATAAGCAATAGCTGAATATTTTTTAGGGTAACTCCCTGAAAAGCCATAGTAAAATATTAGTTTCAGTAGTATGTATTTTTAAAGTGTCCTGACTAGGTAGAAATAAGTAGTAGCACTGAAAGGATTTACTGTTTTGCAAAACCTGCATCTAACTCCTTATTTAAAGCACCCCAGTATTTGAAAGACAGCTAGGTAAAGCTTTATAGATAAATGTAAGAATTTATTCAATTTGACTTCACTATTCTAGAAGCCTTAAATACAGCCTTGATGTACATAACAAAGTCAAGTACACACATGTTTTTTCCACCTTTGACGGAGAGGGAAATTCTATTGTATAAATTCAAGTTAAATTAACTGTGCATTTTTTACAGGAAACTGAAATTGAATGACCCTCTCTCCTCAGGAAATGAAACCCACGTAATTTCACTTTAGCCTCTGATAATAGGAATTATCCTTTCTTCATATTAGCAGTATTGTTTGTCTTATTCAGTGAATGTTGCAAATTAAGCATCCTTTAAACATACATACCAACTGCAATAAAATATTCCTTGGCATTCAAGTATGACTCCTTTGTATGTAGGACCCCAACTGAGCTGTGAATACCCATTTAAAATGTCCCTCTAAATGACTATAATGACAGGGGAGTTGAATAGTCAGTGAAATTTTCTATTATTTTATTTTGTGTGTATTTTCATTAATAATTTATTGATATAAAAGATAAGAATGTTTTACCTCCACAAATCTGTATCTGTAATTTGTTCTTGGTGCCCAGACATATCGAGGATGCCACTCGGCAGTGCTGATTGAATATTTATTTAAACAAATATCAGTATAACCCAACTAGCTGGAAAATCCATGAGTTTGGCTTTGATAGCAGAGCATTTCTCAACAATTTATGTGTGCATGCAAATTTTGGTGCTTTGGATATAGGCTAAAGTATTTGCTTTATATGTATTATTTTGTTTGGATACAAGAAAGCTGGTTTGATTTGTATGTTTCCCCCTTATAGAATTGTTCCAAGGCTCTGTCAGAGATCACGTAGAGTAATTTTTCCCATCAACCTTTGCTGTGCCGCCATGCACGAATGCAGTAGGAAAAAGGGGGCAGAAATCAAATCACTTAATTGCAGCATTTTTCATCTACATCTTTTGTTTTATGGTGGTAAAGGCCCCGGAGTAGCCTACCATGATTCATGGCCGTCGCTGCCGCCGTTAGCAGTTCAATCCTTCATTCCAGGCATTTTGGTACTGAAAGTACCTACACAATTACTTTGATGAATATGACTTGTTTGTTTTCTCCCCAATTTTAGCAGAGAGTGGTTGTGCTTAATACAGACATTTAAATAAGATAGTATTCGTGCCCACTGCCTATGCACTGTATTTCAAAAGTTGTGTCGAGTTTAACAATGATATTGCCATTGTCACCTAGGTATTTAAGTTTGCTGAGCTAACAGGCTTTTTAGTCCTATTTTTATGTTTATATAATGGGAAGGCCTTAAAATAACCCCCACTCTATATAAAAGGAATAATTCACCTTTAAAGATCTACGAGGCTGTGACAGATTCCTACGAAATCTCATTTAAAAAAAAAAGTCATTTCACGAGTGTGGCATTACAAAGCCAGCAAACTAAGTCTGCCTCTGCATTTATGCCTAGTTGATCATAAAATAATAACATTTTTGGAAATATATTCATGCATCTTAGAAAGTGACTTACAGTATTTGCATATTTGGAGAAAATGTCAGGGATGTCAGCAGGGGGTCTGAGAATAGCTAAATGAGCAAGCTCTTCAAAAATTGCTATTTTATCAGCTATGCACTGTCAGCACAAAATGCAACCTCTCCAAGAAAGAGACAAGGAAAAGGCAAGTGATTTAATTTCTTCATTAGCTTACTTGCAACTGAATTACTAGTACACCTAGCAGTTGAGAACTCATGAGGAAGACCATTATGGCTTTTTGCTCTTGTGACGAAATGTGTCAGGAGTTTTAAGACTCCACCCTTTCTCCAAAAATGAAAGGAAAGTGAAGTTCTACTGACATTGGAGAAATGGCAATTTGTCATCTCCCCACCTTCTCTACTCTGGTACCATGGTTGATATTCATGGTTTATTTCGGTTTGGGGGAGTTTTTTTCATTGTCTTTCTGGTTCATTCTTTTCATTTCTTTGTTTACTTTTGGCTGCAAGCTCTTAATATATGTTCTGCATAGTATGTTCATGCTTAATAATATATGTGTACAGCTTGGAGATAGAACATGTCTATTATTACCTTACAGTGGTAACAGTGCTCATTATATTTGTCAAAATAGATTAGTAAGATTGTTCACTAGAATCTGGAGAAAATCATCTCATACATACCCACAATAAACCTCAGAATGAAGAAATCCTTAAAACAATGACCATTAAAATGAGCCTTGTTTCAAATGCTAAGTGCAACTCTACTTTAAATCCACTAAATGTATGCATAGTTTGTGTTTACAACTTTTTGTCTTTGTTTTGTCATAACATAGGGCTTATCTAAATTAAAAAAAAAGAAAGATAAAGAATTTTTTCTTTCTTAAAGTTCATATAGAAAAGTGGCAGAATGCAAGAACTATGATTTTTTCTAATAGTTGTCTTGGACTCATTTCATTTTTAAGAAACTTAAACCTTTGGGCAAATGTTCCACATTTGATGATAATTTATCTCAGTGAAAAATGAATGTTTGGATGGTATGTTTCTTAGAACTGAAATAAAAAAATATATTTAAAAATGAAATATGAAATTAGGAACAAGAATTAATCATCAAAGCTGGAAATTGCTTGCTGCAGTACTGAGGTGACCTTAAGAGCCCTAAAATCTGATTCTAAGTATGGATCAGATAGGGATGCAAGGATGCAAAGTGGTTTTAGTGGAGATGAGAATTTTATATTTTAATACTATTTTGGTCAAAGTTCACATTTTTTCCTGAGAAATATAAAATACCAAGGATGAATATGTCATGTGCTCTAGAAATGTTTACGAACTGTGTGAAAGAGCTCATGCCTTAACTGAAAGAGCAAGCTATCTGAGCTTATGTTATAGGCTCTGGAAGTAACTAAAAACATGTTAATTCTCAAAATCAATTTTTTATTATCATGTTTGACTTAAGCATGCCACAAAATGACAACTCTAATTTAATTCAAGAGTAAAATAATTCCCAGGTGATGCCTGCAGTAAAATTATAGAGACTGAAGGAGAGGTCAAGGAGAGAAAAGTCCATTGATTTCTCTATAGGACAAGTCAGAGATGCAGAGGTAAAGAGTCAAATCATTTTCAGGTTCGATTCAGCACACCCTGTTCATTAGCCTTGGTAAAGGGGCTTTGCCTCAGATCCCTTATTTCAGCTTTCCCCACAGCAGGTGCTGAGGAATGCGTTGTGTGGTCAGATTAAATCCTTAGATGGTACTTGTTTCAAGCAGGGTAGAACTAGAATCTGAGACAGAGCTTGGGAGATCAGCCCTTGGGAAGGGAAGGGAAGGAAGGAAGACTGGGCAGAGGAGGAAGTGGAGTGGCCTTGAATGCTGGACGAAGCATCAGGAAACCCAAAGGGGGCCAAGGAGCAAGAACCGCTTGTCAGAATGTTGTGACTTGGGTTAGAATGAAGGGTATCCTGCCCGCAGAAACCAGTGGGTGCTGTTTCTGTAGTAGCTGAAGGTTGGGTTGTGTACGCACACCTTGCTCCTGGGAGCAGGGGCTTCCTTGAAGGGGGATCTGGGTGGTGCATCTCAGTGCCTAGCACAGTAGTTGATAAAATTACACTTTCTTCTTTGCTGGGAGGGTGGCAGAGCCTTTAATATATATTAGAATACCAATCCATGTGAAATTTCAGGAGAGATTATAGTGTGCACTGTTACACAGTGTGTTTGACCTCAGAACCTGTATGTTTTGGTCTCAATAAGCATCTCATAGAACCAGTGTCCTATGGATCCTACTTTAGTTACCACTGTCCTGGTTTGAAGCTAATTTGTACAGTTCCTAAATTCTTCTTTCTTACTCTTTCTTCTCAGATTCCTCCTCCTCTTCCTTGTCCTCCTCATCTTCCTGCTTCTTAATTTTTGTCTTTGCCTATACACCTTCATTTCTGGTGCACTGTCCCCCATAATGCTTATGGCTTGATAAGCAAACATGTAAATGATACAGTATATATTAGGAAACCTATGTGGCAACATTTATTGATTAAGAATTCCATAAATGGTAGGAACAGGTTTTGGAATAGGGACACAGATAATGAATATCAGGAGCTGAAGCAATATTTGCTAGGAAACAAAAGAATCAGAAAGGTGTTTCATTCTAAGTGAAATCAACCCAAGATTTAGCTGAATTTTTTTCTGCAAAACTAAGTGTTTGGTGTCACATACACACAACTCAGTGAGACTTTTTACATACTTATCCAAAGAGTAGCATAGAAACTAAGTTAACCAATTGAAGAGTCAAAATGAATGTTCAGAGGAAAAATATCCACGTGATTCTCTATAAATGTATAAATATAAAATGCCAAAACATAAGTTGAAGTGAGTGTGTACCTGCCGCTGAAAACAGGTCATCAACATTGTTGCCATTTAAAAGATGACATTTCTGCCTTGGTCATGAAATAGGTCCATGAAAAAGTAATAAATTTAATGTCATGTGAGTGTACACTATAAATTAGCTATAGACTATATACTGCATATTATTTAATTTTTATATCACAAAAATCAGCTTTATAATATGTTAAATCCCAACTATTTAAAGTTCTAAAGATGTTATCTCCTCTTGGGAAAATTTCTTTTGAGAAAAATTTTTTTTTTCCTCATAGCTCTTGGTATGGTTTATCTTAAAAAAAAACAGATGTGAAATTGGAGGAAGCATATGGATTAGAAACTCACTGAAAATCTAATGTTTTCTTTTCTGCGGATTCAACAAAACCTCAAATTCAATTGATTACTTAGCATCATGACTATGTAATGTGTTGCTAAAGTACAGGTTTTACGTAATATATTAACTCCCTGGGGAGAATAATATTGGACCTTTCCAGGAAATAATACCTCTTTTCAATAGCCAGGTACAGAATAACAAGCAAAATGTCAAGTTTTGTGAAATAATGGGGTTCTTTAGCATAGAGCCCAAAGCACCCAGTATTACCAAAATTTTCAGTATTTTACTATGTGTACCTTTATTTTTCTGTCCATAAGGGATGTGAGAAATTGCGGTGCTTATGCTTATGCTTAAATTTGTCATCCAAACAATTAAATCTGTGTTTTGCAATTTGTCTTAATAGCAAACCCTCATGTTTTTGTAGGCAAGAGCAGGTGGAGGCTCTGCTCAAACCTCCCTGGGCTAGTCTCTCAGTGATACTGCTTCCTCACAGTAAAGGCCTAACAGAGCACCACTGCATTCTCAGTGTAAAACTTCCTCAGAATCCCATTCAGATCCCTAAAATTTGAATTCAAAACCCAGAATTTTAAAACATTGTACTTTTTCTTTCCTGCACTAGCCTCCACAGAGTCCCTTTAATGGTATTTTCATTCAGTATTGAGGGCCTGAAGTGGACGCTGCCTTGATGGTATACAGAACACTGACTGGAAATACGTTTTTGTTTTCTTTACATACAATCACCCTTCATTTTGGGTTTCAGCTGGCTAATGCCAGAAATGCAGCACACACATTTCAGTATCTGGCTCTGGGGATAAAAAGCACACAAAAAACCCCACCACATTCTATAAAGTTTAAAATACCATTCAGGATGCTTACCTTGTGCATAAGATGGTCTCCCACACTTACATTCTAATTAAGGAGAGCAGTAAATCAAAGCATGCTGGATGTTTTGTGAGAAACAGCTGGATTAAAATGTGCTTGAGAATAGGGGCTGGTGTCTCGCATGTCTTTTGGCAGGCTGCCTGCACTGGGGCAGTTATGGGATCCTGGAATGCTTGGGAATTTCAAGGCAAGTTCATTTTCCGTGGCTTCCAACCTGCTTAATGCAGGGAAGAAAGCTTGTAACTGTTTTGCCATCTCCTCAGGATGTGATACGGAATAATCACAGTGGTTACCTAGCAGTGATGGAAAGCCCGGGCAGCGAGGGAAAAGGAGACTGCAAATCTGACTGAACATGGGCATTTCAGGTTGGAAAATATGTGCTACCCACTAAAATGAGCTATCGACTAATTCAGGAAGAAATGTTATATAGGCTTAATGTTCATCTTCATCCACACTGTAATGAGAAGGATTAGACCGGCTTCCATATGGAGAATATTTATTTCAGCAATACAAGAAAATGTATTTCCCTAATATTTTTTTTTCTGTATGCACATGGCTCTAAATTTTACAGATGTGATTAATGTTTTAATTTGCTGTTCTAGTTGGATACAAGTTTACCATACAATATAAATTACTTACAAAGGAATTTGCTTATATGGAACCTAATTCATAAGCTGTTTAACCACCTTGTGGGGCATTACTGGCTCTTTCTCTATGGGACTCTGTAGCTATTTAAAAAAAAAACAATTGTCCTATAAAATATTTTCAAATCATTTACATTGAATTATTAAGGAAAAATTAACATATACCCAAATGATTGTCATTCAGTTCAAAGTCAAAGCCAAAACCAAAATCCTAAACCTTAACAATAAATTTCTGGCTACATTTTTAAGAATTTCAAAGTAAGCCAGATATGTTGAATGTTCACAAGCCTAACATGTCTAATGTTTACTTGTCAGTTCCCTTGTTACTTAGTCACCTAGTATTCCTTTGGCATTTACTGTTGAGTGGGTGAATAAAATATTGGTAACTATGATGCAGAACCTGGTTTCCTTCCAAATTAATTTGTACCTGGTTTTGCTTGGAATAAATAATGCATTTTTTTAGAAATGGAAGATCATGTCAAAACAGCACCAACCCACCCCTTTACCTGGGCTCAGCTGAAGCTCAGGAGAAGGTGTCTATATGAACCGATGTGTGAATTTGCATTTTTTTCATTTGTGATAGGTTGTATCAATATCACCTTTATCTACATTTTATTTTGAGGGCCCATCACATAAAATATGTGAAGTGCATTGAAAACTTTAAAATTAAATACTACAGTTTGAAATTCTTAAAACTGTAGCCAGAAATGTATTGTTAAGGTTCAGCAATTTGCTATTGCTACTAGTATGAATACATTTTCATTCAGATAATCAAAGGAAACCATGGCGGGAAGGTGAACTATCACACGGAATACCAGCCGATATGGAGCAAAGGTACAGATACAGGTGTTGTGCCTGATGCATATACAATTTCTGAGAGGGAGACCTTATATTCTTAACATTTTGTGCTTATAAAAATTAGGTACAAAAGAGAATATTGATTTAGAATTAGAAAATCACAACAAATTGCTAAAGGTTTAAAGATACTGGCTCTGTTCAAGTAAACTGAGGCAATTTACCAGTAATGCATACATAGAAATGCTCTTTGAATGCAGTCTCCCCGCTCCAGCTCCCAACCATTCTCCTGCCCCTCTCATGGTGGCCGATGGGCTAATCATTAATCTTACCTGGAGTTGGTTCTGATGGGAGCTTCTGTTGGGAAACACAATACTGATCTTGGAGAGTTTTCTCATTTGACATAATTTATTTGGTGCTTCTTAGGATGTATGATAATGGTCAGTTGCTTAAAACGAGGGAAATGGTAACACAAAAAAGCAAATATCAGGAAGAAGTGAGGGAGAGCTGTATAATATCAAGTTGCTTAAAGAGATGCAATTGTATTTTCCCAAGCTGCTTAAGGATTAATTGGGTAAGATGAATTGTAAGTGTACAAGAAGAGCAGATGCCCATGCTGCACTGGTTTCAGGTGTATCAGTATCTAGGTTGTATGTAAATGAATCCAGAAACACATAGGCATCAATAGATCCCTCTACGGTGGGGCAATTTGCATATTATATTTTAATAGTGTGGGAAGTAAATTCCTAAGGAAAGTCTTATTCCCCAGAATATTGGGATCTATAGCACAATGTTTGTTGCTGGCTTTGCGGTGTTTGAGCTTTCCTTAAATACATTTCCTTTTCCTGGCTTTCCTTCCTCAAATGTTTGTTTTTACTTGTTCTTTGTTTGTTCTTGCTATTCATTAAACTGGAACAGAAATAATGAGGGTAACTGAATCCCATGGAATCTAAAATTAATAGTCATGCAAGGGGTTAACATCCAAAATACATAAAGAACTCACATGCCTCAACACCCAAAAAGCAAATAACCCTATTAAAAAATGGGTGGACGATATGAATAGACACCTCTCCAAAGAAGAAATTCACATGGCCAATAGGCACATGAAAAGATGCTCCACATCGCTAATTATCAGGAAAATGCAAATTAGAACCACAGTGAGATATCAGCTCATACCTCTTAGGATGGCCAACATAGAAAAGACTAGAAACAACAAATGCTGGCAAGGATGCGGAGAAAGGGGAACCCTCCTACCCTGCTGGTGGGAATGTAAACTAGTTCAAGCATGTGGAAAGCAGTATGGAGGTTCCTCAAAAAACTCAAAATAGAAATACCATCTGACCCAGGAATTCCACTTCTAGAAATTTACCCTAAGAATGCAGTATCCCAGTTTGAAAAAGACATATACACCCCTATGTTTATCACAGCACTATTTACAATAGCCAAGAAACGGAAGCAACTTAAGTGTCCATCCATAGATGAATGGATAAAGAAGGTGTGGTACATATACACAATGGAATATTATACAGCCATAAGAAGAAAATAAATCCTACTATTTGCAACAACATGGATGGAGCCAGAGTGTATTATGCTCAGTGAAATAAGCCAGGTGGAGAAAGACAAGTACCAAATGACTTCACTCACCTGTGGAACATAACAACAGAGCAAAAACTGAAGGAACAAAACAGCAGCAGACTCACAGAACCCAAGAATGGACTAACAGTTGCCAAAGGGAAACGGACTGGGGATGGTGGGGGGGAAGGAGGGGAGGAGAATAAGGGGCACTACGATTAGCACACATAACATGGGGAGGCACGGGGAAGGCAGTACAGCACAGAGGAGACAAGTACTGACTCTATAGCATCTTACAACGCTGATGAACAGTGACTGTAATGGGGTATGTGGTGGGGACTTGAGAATGGGGGAGTCTAGTAACCACAAGTTGCTCATGTGATTGTATATTAATGATACCAAAATAAAAAATAATAATAGTCACAACTTTTTTTCTTTTTTTCTTTCTCCATTAAAAAATAAATACTTCTCAAAGTGTCTAAGTAACCAAATATTCTCTAGAAAAACCTCTAACAAGTAGTTCCTAAAGGAATATAGAAATCTGGGAATATTTTGTTCTGAATAAATTACAGCCTTACAATTAGATTTTAACTTTTTAGCATCATCAATATATTGTAAGTAAACAGTGAAATTTCCCATTCTGAAAATATCTGATCATTTTATTACATTTAGGAAGATTAGCATTCTCTGCATTCATGTGTGAAACATCTGTGATGTTCCCACTTGCCCTTGGACCTCTGAGGAGCAGGGGCTGCGGTGCGTGAAACAAGTAAGAGGGTTGAGCCACACATCTGGTGGACCCAGGTTGCCGTGAAGGCAGGTAGAAATCAGAATCAGTGAAGAGAATAAAAGGGCAGTGTATTCTAATGCAAAAGAGAGTCATTTTTTCCCCCTTTCAGCCTGCGTACAGCAGTCTAGCCATTCTCAGCTTGAACATGATGTCAGTTCAGTATTAACTTTTCTGTTTCCTTAAGGGGGTCAAGACTGGAGGGCCAGGTAGGAGAAAACCTGTTTGTGGATTGGAATTGTATAGCAACAAATGCACAGCCCGATCAAGAACATTTTTTGCAAGAAAGGCAGTTATTGAGTAAGAAAAATATTTAGGTCTTGTGATGCTTGAATCATTGAAGACTGAATGGATCTTTCTATATTCTTCCCTATTAGGTACAGCATACCAGTGAGTACCAGAACAAGTGTCAAGGTAGATTTTTATGAAAAAAAATAGACATGTATTGAATACTTACTATATTCCAGACATTCTTCTAAGCACTTTAATTGTATTTAGATGTTTCATTTTCAAAATACTCTTCGTCATTTTACTGATGACTAAATTGATGTCCAGAGAGGTTAAGCAATTTGCCCAAATTCACAAGCTAGTAAGTGATGGCAAATCCAGGATTCAGAGAAGACAGACTAGCAGCAGAGTCCAAACTCTTCTTACACTATCACTTTGTAGGATACTGAGGACTTAATTCTTCAATCTTGAGTAGATTACAATGTAGGCCGAATCCAACACGCAGAAAATATTGAACCAATTGTTATATCAGTTCTGTTCAGATTTGTTTTCCAGTCCTATATTTTCCCTCCCAATGGTACAGCTTCTGTACACCTAAAGATGAACATTAAAAAACATTGTTTATACTGCTGAAAGATTGATGCACAATTTTTATAACTACTCATTTTGCATCTTAAAAATTATTTGTTGGCAGTACCTTTTAACAAGATAGCAAAACATCTTTATACAACTTACATTTCAGCAAAATATCAACACAACCTAACTGTACAGACTCAATGGTTTAGTAGAAATATCAGAGTAGTGTTTGAAAGTTTGTGTATGCGATGTAAGATCCATATTCCTTAAACATAAATTTCGTGACTCCACAAATGGAATACAAGCAGAAATGGAAACATTTTGAATTAGGCAGCTACAGTTTGTATTCCCTAAATGCATGTTGTAGCCCACCAATCACTTCTTTAGACTTAAACCTACTTGACTTCACCTAATTAATAAATACTTATTCATAACCTTTGAAATTTTTATGTTGTGATGGAGAACAAGGATCAGAATAAAAAATAAAGATTGGTCCTCTTTTAATTTATTACATATTTATATATTACATATGATACTTTGTCTCATTTCAAAAAGTTTGTCAGACAATCAGTTCTTTATATCATCTTCCTTTTATGATTGAGAAAGAATAGAATAAAGATAGTTCTAGCTAAAGACACGGAAAAATCATGAATTGGTTTTAAAAAATGGACAGTTACACAAACTGCAATTCACCTGTTACCGTTCTAGTAAATGACTACTATATGTAACAATAATAAATTGCTGAATTGCTGTGGGATCTACAGAAGAAAGGGAGGTAGGAGATACAGACCTTTGGACAATAAACTTGAAACCTATTTGGAAAGAAATGGTATGCATGTGAAGCTCCCTGGGAATAATGCAGAGCAGTATACGGAAGTGTGAGACAAGTGGGGAGGAGCTGCTTAGGAAGCCGTGTATACATTGTGGTAAAGGTATGGTTTCTGTCCCTGTGGGTTTCTCAAGCACGAGAAGTCTTAGCTGGTCCTTGGAAGAATAGGATTGATAGGGAAGGGCTGGGAGAGAATTCCAGGTGGAAGAATAGTGGAATAAAGGGCATAATGCCAGCAACTTGTGAACTTCAGTTGTGTGTAACAGTTCCTATAGCCTTTCTGGGTGCTTAGTTGAGCTCAATGACATAACAGAAAATAAATAATATTATCTGTTCAATGAATATTGGTACCTTATTTGCTTTTCTTTGAAAGCAAATTACTTTGGAGAGCTCCACTAGGGCATTCAGTGCAATGCAGAGAAATAAATAACTGAAGGTAAACCTTCCATAATGTTTCTATGAAAGCTGAACATTATTTTAACATCAAGTCTAGTGTTGGGGTACTAGTTTTAAATTGTTCTGTGATTGAGAGATGTGTTTTATTAACAGAAACTTGACCTAAATACAAGAGCTGAATAGGGCTGGAGAAATCAACTGTGATGTTTTAGTGGATTATAAAAAGATTTAATGACCAGTGACTGATCCCTATTTTCTTTTTTCATTGCTGATAAGACAGCAATGAAATTGTTGCCGGTACTGCTTTCTGTAACTAAGACTCATTGTTTTTAAAAAAGGGAGGGGAAAAAAGAGAAAACGAGATTAAGAGTATTTGTTTGGTTCTATCAGCTTTGCCTGATACTGTTTAGAGTCACTTTTGGGATCTGCAAGTTTTTATTCCAAAGTTATGCCATTCGAAACCCCACAGAGGCATAAACCTCCCATTTCATAGAAAAGCAGACATAGATAACAAATTTAACTCGGCAGGAATATATATTTGCAGCCAACAGACTGTGTCCAGTAAGCCCAGAATGAAGTGTAATCAGGGGTCTGACGCTGACGTGGTAAGAAGACTGTGGTCTCCTTCGAAAGTGATGAAAATCACTTGCACTGAAAAAGACAGGGAAGCTCTGACATTTCCCTCAGGAAATGTGTGCTTAATAATTGCTTATCATTTGTATTTATAGAAAAACTACGAAACCAAAGTAAGTGCATCTTTTGCATTTTGAAGACCAGGTCCAAAGAGACCAGGTATTAAAGGGTTACCAGGCCGGCCACTCAGAGGTCACCGGCGTACGCACTCCCCACCAGCCAACTCGCCACGTCCCAGGGCCTGGTCCTCAGCCTGTGAGGATCAGCTGTGTGTTCTGGTCAGCACACCCACCGCTCGTGGATCCCACACAGCTGGACGCCCATTTATCTTGTTCCCGGAGATTGCTGTCGACATTAAGCGTCAAAGGGCGATTTATGAATTTACGATGAAAAGTACAAATGTAATCAGTCCAGAATTATCAAGTTGACCTGCCAAAGTTTTTGTGTTTTTTTTCTAATTTTGGCTGAGTCTCTGTACGGGAGGCTGAATTATTAGATAGTCTCTTGTTTTCCCTCCTACGGATGAATAATGACATCTGTTGTGACAGGTTTTGCTGGTTTAAAGACAACCTGATCGACGTTTTTGCATGGTTACGCTTATGCAGTAACAGTCATGACTATGATGGCTTTCCGCTTTACTTTTTCCCAGATACTTCCAGATATATGTATTTAGAATCATTGCTACTGTAAAAAGAGTGGGGATTAGGGATCCTAATACATGATGCGCCATGTCTGTTTACCTACAAGTGCATTAATGTGAGACAGAGAATATACATTCAACTCAGAACATTTCCTCCCTATATGGAAAAGAGGAATATGGAAATCACTTGTTGAAATTCACTGGGCAAACACTGGATAGTCTTTGTTATTACTAAGTAAAAGATAAATGAAATTAGCATTATGCTCATAACTAACTACTCAGATCGCTCACCTTCAGCAGGAATTTCCCACCCAAATGAAACCAGGTAGCCCACCTAAGCCTCCCTGACTCAAACTAATCCATCATTGTAACCTCTTACCACATCCCCTCTTGGTCCAGGGGTAAAACACTCAATCCTTATCTGACCTATCATAGTTCATTTGCTTGAAACTTAGGACTTGAAAAGGACTCTCCTCCTCTCTCAGGTGGCTAATACTGTAAAATGTATATAACTTGTGAACTATCTGCATCCATGTGTAAGTGTGGGTCGACAGAGAGTATGCTAATAGCATGTAGAAAGAACCAAAGAAAACAAGAACTTTTCTTCCATCAATTGGAAGAAAAAAATTTAAATAATACAAGGAAATTATTTGGAAATACTGAAATTTATTTTTAGCCACAGACAATTCAAAGAAACTTAGTGATAAACGTTTGTGATAGAAGGCAAAATGTAGTGTAAGTTACATAGCATTTTCTTCATTCACTAAGGGGCCTGATGATTAACCATTAGTACAAAAACCAAGTAATTCTATATAAAAAATTCACTATTCATGCTTTTATATTTGTACCTAGGAGAGACATATATATTCCTATATACATAGGGATATTAATATTCAATGACATATTGATTTTTTATCTCTTATAATTGAAAACAGTGTATTAATAAGATAATATCTAATTACTAATAAAATCTTAAAGGAGCTATTATTGCCAATATTTTCTTAATCAAAATCCTAAGTAGGATAGCTGATTTTATTCCTTATCAGTAGGCATATTTGCTAAACATGTACAATATCCAGAGCATTTTTCTAGATGTTGAGGGTGAGATAGATATAAAATGAAATGCATAATCTCTGAGAAGAATTAGAGGGTAGTTGGATATGCTTTGATAGATGTAGAAAACTATATAGTTCATTATACAAATAAGCATTTATCAGCATATATAAAGTACTTAAGTCTTCAATGAAATACTGATAAATATGGAGTGGGGTTAATTGTAGTTGTTCTGAGTAAAAATTTTTGTATCATTTCAAATGAAGAAAGAGAAAGATATAAGTTGAAGGTCCCTATGTATTGTATGTAATAATATATGTGGATTTAGTTACTGTTCCAGATTGAGTATTAGCATGAAGAATCAGTCTGTTAGAAATGCCTTCTCCCTATACAAATCTGATGAGCAAACTGCCTGCCTCTGCCTTTTCCCCACACTACCCTGTCCTTCTCTTGACTTGTCTAATTCCTGCTCATTCTTTATATCCCTTCTGATGGACCTCTATCAGAAAGCCACCATCAGCTTCCTAAAACTGAGTTATTAGCCTCTCTGAGGGCAGCAGACTCCTGCCTCATGCTAAGCATTCTCACTGACTGGAAATGCCCTGCTTGCTAATCATTCTCCCCTCAAATTATTTTAAATTCCTGCTGAGTAGAAACCATGCTCATTTTGGACATCATATCATCAGACTAGCATAGTGCAGAGCATGTAGTTTCTCAAAAATAAATAAAGCAGCAGTGAGCAAATGCATCTAGGTACTTTATTAAATAATTATCAAATAGATGGTTCATAGTAGTAAAAAAGATGGAAGAAAGTTCAAATAAATCTGGGTAAAACAAGGTTCTTTTCTCAGATTGAAAATTGAAATTTCTTTTTTCTGGATTGAAAATTGAAGCTAAAGATTTGGTAATGATATGGCATCATAGGATGAATGAATATATTGGTTGGAAGGGATCTTATATTACTGTAATTACCACCCAAATGTTAGACAATAGTGAGAGATAAGCATAATCTTTGCTGGGGAGATACTGAACCTAAAACAAATTGTGCCATGATTCCTGACCCATATAGCATACCAATATGGAAATGATTTGGAACAATATATTATTATACACCAGGAACCTAAGTGTGAGCATGATGTTCTCACTTCTAGTACTCTTTGTATCATGGTTAGCTATGCACTTATCCACTTGGTTGGAAAAAAGAATAGCATTGCATATAAATTATTGTAATAACGACTTAATGAACAGTGTACACTCTCTTAATTTTTTTTTCAGAATGCATCCTTTTGACTCAGAAAAGGCCACTGAAATGAAAGGATTATTCTGTCTGATTTATGGGGCTTTTAAATAGCAGACAACTCTTCCAATCAGGAAGGAAGGCTGTGATTTTTAAGATTCACAGTCTATAATGAGGACACAATACTGAGCTATCTATCATTGCATAGGGATTAGAAATAAACTGAAAACACTTCCCTTTTAAGTTTCTGCCTGTAGTAGTATAAGAATGTATTTTTTAATGTAAGTATTTGCTTGATTATGCCTAATCAAGTTTCTTTTAAAAGAAAGCAAAAGAGGAGATTTGGCAAGTAATGTGGGAGAAATTTTGAACTTGGTTTATTATTTCTGTTAATCACTTCTCTTAAAGTGTGAATTTTCTTACACAGGTATTTACTAGATGTATATTAATTCCATCTACTAATGATATGTGTGTTTATGATAACGTGGTTAGAATTATGCCTACACAAGTGGACAAATAGACATAAATGTATTTCAATTATGAAATATATTAGACATCCAAAAATATAAATTATATAATAAACACCCATTTTTTACCACTCAGCCTAACAAATAAAACTTTAAAACCATTAGAAATCTGTTTGCTTGATCTTTCATTCTCTCTAAGAATTAACTTCCATCCTGAACTTTCATCTCTGTGTACTGTAATAAACATGTTTAAATGACATAAAAGCATTTGTATATATTTTTTAATTAACATAACTCATAGTACAAAAAAATATGAGCCACCTTTTGAACTTAACATAGTTTTGAAAATCTGAGCATTGTGGGTCCATTTATTCACTTGTGCCTCTTAATTACATTCCATTTTATGTCAGGTTTTATTTAACCATCTATTAAAGTACATATGGGTTGTGTTCATTTAAAAAAATTATTCCAAACAGTGGTGTTACGAGCTTCTTGTACATGCCTTGTGCAGACCATGAAAGTGTCTTTAGCATATATACTTTGATTCAAGTTGCCATGAATTTGAATCTTCATTTGTATTATATAGTGTTAAACTGGTTCTCTTAAGTGATTTTAACAGTTAATACTCCTACCAGCTGTAAATAAGAGCAACTGTTTCCTTTATATCCTTGACAACAGGATGTTTTAAGAATTCCAATTTTTTGCTCTGTCTAGTGGATGTGACATAATATTCCACTGGGTCATTTCCAGATTACTGGGGGAAAGGGAGACAAGGTTGAAGAGGTTCATATTTCTTCTTTTGTGAATGACCTTTTTAAGTCATTTGCCTTTTTTTCTCTTTTAATATTTTAGTGTTTTTCCTTTATAGATTTCTATGAGTTCTTCGTATGCTCTAGATACTAATTCTTAGTCTCATATGTGCCTTGCATATAGTTCCTACCAGTCTATCAATTCTTTTTACTTGATACAGACTGAATATGCAACATTTTCTGAAATTTTCTTTAAAGTTACTAAAATTTTGCTCTTCATGGTATTTAATACACCATTTTTTGTTTTTATCATAAAACAGTATTCTAAATTTTATATAAATAAATTTTTTACACCACTTGTTAAATATTCTGTTTTTTTCCCATTAATTGCCAAAACTAATTCTAATATAGAGAAGGAAGAGTAAATTTTCAAAGATCAATTCATTTGTTCGTGTATTTAACTATATCTTAAGCTAAAACAAGAAGAAAACAAGAATTGGCAGGTATCATGATTGTTTTTGCAAAAATAAAAATTCTTGAAAAGGATGCTAATAATTTTCTAACTCAAAAGATCATGAAGATGACAGAAATGTAGACATCTGCAACACCGAGACAGCGAAGTTGAACTACAATATTAATTGATGAAAATTAAGAATATTTTGAGATATTTCATATGCTTCAGTTTTTTTCAGGGAACTATTCAATTTTGCTTTGGTTTCTAAATGGCTAACAGGAATAGAAATGGAGGGTACTTTTCAAGGAAATTTTGCAAAAAAATATATTTTAATGATCATACAAAAGTGACAATGGGCATTGTGGTGGGAACTGTAACATCATAGCTATTTTCTAATGCTTCCATTAAAAATCCTGTAAAGGGCCCTTTTAAGATTGAGTTTGTAGAAAATAAAGTAGTAATTTCCTATCACCACTTAAACTGTTATCATTAAATTAATATCTTTTATTAATACTTCTCATTTCTACTCTGTCCCACTTCATATAAGCCTGAAGAAAGGGCAAAAGCAATTTTGAGATAATATCTCACATTAAAAAAAAACAGGAGTTGGGGAACTGGGAAAAATTTATAGAAAAATTATCACAAAAATATAAACAAACTCATTTTCTATTTCTGTAGATGTATTAAAATTAAATATGGAAACTCAAGGTTGGCACCCAAACTATTATGAAATATAACCAATAAGATACATATGCCTATTACACATACTCTGTTTTTATTCTTATGTGACTGAGTTTTGAGGCAATTTTTTTAACACAAGTAAAATGAAATATTTGAGATTCATACATTGTATGACTGTGGCCTTCTGTAGATTTATGCATAAGCTATGATCAGAAACAATCATTTGAAATTATCATTATTGGAAGAATTACAGAACTAATATGCATGCACTGTTATTTATCCATATAGTGGCAATTTCTGTCATTACAATTTCTTCAAAGTTATTTCTTTGAACTTTGTGGTGTTTGATTTAGTTGGTGAAACTAATGTGTGATGTTTTCTGAGCTGAGATGCAATAGTTTTCTTTCAAGTTAGTACAGTTATTGGAAAGTGACAAAAGTGGATTTAAGTAGCAACCAATTTCACAATTTGTACAGCAGTATCCTTTAGGATATGCCGCAATTTGTCTACCAGTAGAGTTATGCATTGCCCCGTTATATGCATGTGAACATACTAGTTGGTTATTGTCACATTAATTTTATAAAACATGATAGAAATATGTTGATAAAGTGTCATCCTACTCCAAATATTTGTTCTGTGGCAATTATTTTTGTTGCCTTTGAACATGCACTGGGCAATAAAATTTTGTTCAATGGGCAGATGTCCCACCAATCCACTGCATGGAGATTTCTTCAAACCACTTAAAAAGGAATTGTTAGTTTGTAACTCATAGGGCCTTCATGAGAATTAAAAAGAAATAATTCACAAATATCGGTAAATGCTAAAGCACTTACTATGTTATAATTAATATTTTACAATTAATTAAAACAAAATGAAAGATAAACTGTTACTCATAAAGCCATGATTTCCCCCCAAACTGCATTTGTTTCTCTCTCCTACCCCAGGACTTATCATATATATAGAGACATACCACGTTGTTGTAGTTACAGTTTTGTGCTCAGCTTAAAAAATGTACTTTATGAAAAAATTTCCATATTGCTAGATTACACAATTTTCATATTTAATGTCTATATATTAAAGAATATGTGAAGATTTATATTTGCTTTTTGAATATTTTAACATTTTTTAGTATCATAAATAATTCTCCCATTAACTTTTCTTTCTGCCTCACCATCATTAGGGTGACTCATGACTTTAAAATAAAGTTTGATAGAAAAACAATGTCACTTAATTGTTTAAACTGTAATCTATCTGATAACAATATTAAACATATTCTCTTCTGTTTGTGTACTAATTATATTTCTATTCAGTTCACTGTTCATGTTATTTGTCCTTTGGATTTGCTTATATATATTTATAATTTTCCTTATCAATTTTATAAATGATTTATATAACATAAATTCTGTGGCCATAGTTGCTGTAAATATTTTTTACGGAGGCCATATTCTTTTTTTATTCTGAAAACTTATCACAGGGTTTCAATTTCTACATAGTAAAGCCTGTCTGTCTTTTGCTTTTTAATTTCAGCTATCACTTCAAAGTTTAAAATTACCATCCCTTAGGAGAGCTTATAAATATTCAAATATATTTTCTTCATTTCTGATTTAAACATTTTAAATATTAATCTAATACAACTGGAATTTATTTCGATTATCTATGTATAGGTGGACTCCCCAATTTTAATTTAAAGACCACTATATATAAGATCCCATTTTTTTCTATTATACTGTGACTCTTCCATTTTTAGACATGATAAATATACAATAGCATTCACTTTTAGCTTTTTACTCCATTTATTTCTAGATCTATGTATAAATATCAGTTTTAGTTCTGTCTACATTTGTGCTGTTTTCTTGCAATTGAATTACATATGTTAAGACTCATATCTTTATCTTTTCTCATGAATTTTCATTGTTAAAGAAAATTTTTCACTCAGTACTCTGATTTGCTCATTGTAAGGGTTAAAATAGATAATTCTTGGAGAATTATAAAAAATTATATTGGGAATTAAATTTGGATATATTCAAACTATGGGAATTAATGAATTTATTAACACCCGTGAAACATTTTTTTCAACTTTTTAACCATTTAGTAAGATGGTTTTATGGAATTTTAACCTTCTGACTTGGGGGTCGCTGTTCTTCCTTTTGTAAATGCAACACTGACAAACACTCCCTTATAAAGAAAAGGATTCTTTTCCTTTAAGAAAAAAGTCTTCTGAAAGCTACAAATAAATGTGCTATTATTTCTAACTAAGATTGTATTCTACTGAATGCTTTTACATTTAGAAAATCGCTGACCTAAGAACCCTATTTTGAACCCAAATTGCTCCTTTGTATCGGTGACTCTTCACCCCTTTGAACTGCTTCTAAACTTTAGAAAAAGGTTATGCAATATTCAGCTCAAATTACAAAGAAAAAATAGCTCATTTTATAGAGAGGCTTTCTGTAACACTTGTATGTGTATGTGATAGGACTACAGTCAAGGGAAAAAAAAGAGAAGAAATGTTTTCTAAAATGGACTGACTCTAATGAACCTGCTCAGTCTGTGCAACAGTATCATGTCTTGTACTTGAAGTTGTTAAACAAGATCTCTGTTTACATATATTGTTGTGCACTTATCAACCTAATCAAAAACTCACTCATTGTTTCCTAATTCAACAGTGATTAGCAAATGCTGAGAAGTCGCCTTATCTCACTAAAACACAGGTACTAACCCAGAGTAAATATTTTGGTAAACAATTATTCTGTCCTTGCATATTCTGCAGTGTGCTAAATTATGCATAATCTTGCATAAGTAATAAGTGAAGGTAGCTTAAATCCAGGTTTGTTTTTTTTTAAACCTGACCTATTTCTTTCAGTGCTGTTAGCTGCTTAAATCATGTATGAGCTTTCTGTAAGGCTTCAATGAGTAGCTCGGGTGGAGAAACTTCAGTAATAAATTTCAGAAGACAAGTTTTTTGACAGGCATAATGCAACACATACCGAGTCTGGAACTCACACTCTGGGAATTTAGAGCAATCCTCACAAAGCAGCTTTTCCCTGTTACATTAATAGAGAAAATGAAGTATGAAAGTCCTCAGGAATTACTGCTAGGTGTAATTTAAATAATTTACCAGAAGACAGTTCAGCATATGTATAGAGCAGGGGCACACAGAGTTTGCCATAAGCAGTTTATAAATAAACTATATTCTGCTGAAGTAAGTCAGGCATAAATTATGACTATTCCTTTTGTGGCTGTGCCCCGTTCCTCATTGTAATAGTTATTTTTTTTTAATTCTGGGTTATGACCTTCTGGAAATCACAGGCATTGCCTGCCTTGTATCTTGCTTATGAGTTTCCTTATGGTTAATGGTTTGGTGGCTATGAGATCAAAGTAAGACTCCTATTGCTGGAAAAAAAAAATGCATGACGTATATGTAAAAAGAATTCCTTAGCTTGACTGGGGGTGGGGGTGATATGCAGCCAAGACTGTCAAAGAAAAACAAACGATTTTATGAAAGCTTTACACCTTGTATATAGAGAAAAAAAGGATATACTTTCTATTTCTTACCTCGAGTTTTGCGTCTTAAATGATCAGGCCAAAGTAAAAATGTCAAAAGGAAATATATAATGAAGACTCAAAACTATTCTGTAGAAATTATATGTAGAAATTATTTGTAAAACATTCATGTGGAGGTTAAAAGGCTTTTATTCCATAGAGCCTTAAGTTATTAAAGAGCAGATGGGCTATAATGGCAGTCAGGGTTCTCCTAAAATGTGCTATTAGTGTTTTGGAAAAAGACTTTATAAAAGGCAGGTGATCTGGAGTGCTTGCTCTACTCCAAAAACATCAAATTATAAACCAGCATTCTATAGCTTTTACTTTTCACTTAGCTTTATATTGATAAAGAAAATAGATTCCTTGGAAAAAATCAAGGATGAAAATCAAGGGTGAATAGGTGTGGTCCTGATGTTACATGAGAATTGCAGAAAGATAATGTTCATCTCATAAGTGCTACCCTAAATATACGTGCATCACACATCCCAGGTTGTCCTTTGAAGCAATGTGCGCTGCAACTCCCCAGCTCTCTATACATGCACGTGTGTAAGAACTCTATGTGTGTGTGTGTGTGTGTGTGTGTGAGAGAGAGAGAGAAAGATATCACAGACTGAAAATTTTGTGTGTAAATGCATACTCTAGATACAGGTATTATAATTAGAACTTAAATACTGCCTAGAGGGGATATTGGGGAACATGAAAGAAAATTTTGCAGTAATTATGATTTTATTTTCAGAATGTTTGTAATAATGGACTTATAACTTCAAAACATCTGTTAATAAAGGAAATGATTTTCTGAGACTTGATCTGCAATGTGAAATGAAAATACAGTTTCATTTGTCCATGTGTTTAATGGAGATGAAAGACATGATGTAATAGTCATTCAGGCATTCAGATCTGGGCTGCAGTTTATATCATCTTCATATGTGATTCTATAGGTCTTTACTAAATATATATTTATTGGTTGTGTGTCTTCATTGAAAAGCTTGGCCCAAGGTATGAGATGAATAAGTTCTAAGGAGTAATAACATACAGCCTGGTGACTATGGTTAATAATTCTTTGTTGTACATTTGAAATTCTGTAAGGGAGTAGATCTTAAGCATTCTCATAAAAAAATGAAAAAATAAGTATGTGAAGTGATAAATGGGTTAATTAACTTGATTGTGATAATCATTTTACAATAAATGCATACATCAAAACATCATATTGTATACTTTAAACATATTACAATTTTACTGTTAACTATTTCTCAATAAATCTTGGGGCAGGAAGAAAAGCTTGACCCAGAACCCTAAAACTGGCAACTTGGCTAATATGAGTTTGAACCTTAATCTCAACTCAGTGCTGTAAGTAACTAATTAAACAGCCAAATAGATATGTAACCTGTAGGACAATTTAGAAAGTTGTATAAAACTCCCAAAGTCTTGTTTGGATTTGTACTCTCCTGAATACAGGAAGAAAATAAGTTGTAATATAGTCCTGTATATAGGCAATCAAAATCAACACATGGAAAATTATAACAATATTCCTATATAGCTATTGTAGATGCTAATCCCAAAATGTAGTTTGAAGAATATTGAATGTCTCTCTACATGTGGGTAAGGACATTTAGAAAACTCTGAGAATGTAAAACTGTGGATGTAAGATTTGATGGAGGTTTTGTTGATAGGATGTGGTGGCAAGGTTGGGCAAGTGAGAACGGGGTTAATGATACTTTATACTGCTGAGGAAAGGGATCCCCCATTGGGTCTCTAGAGGGAATCCTGTGAAGTAGATACTAAGAGCTGTGGGGCTACTGAAAGGTGGGGGGTATATATCCCAGATAAAGAAGGAAGTTTCACAAGGAATAAAACAAATTCACAGCCTTGCCATTTTAACTTTGGCCAGTCGGAGGTTGGCACAAACAAATTCAACTTCCTATCATTTTTTTTAGTCATTAATAAATCTGCAATCAAAACCCATTTGATAATAGGATCTTTCTTGTTGATAGATTTGACACTTCTATGAAAATCTAAGTCATTTATTACTGTAATAGAATTCATCCCTCCAACATAGCTTCTTTATCAGTGATTGTTTCCATGTTAACATGTTAAACTTGTTACTCTAATGGGAAGTCTGGCAGCTTCTCTCATATTACTACATGAAAGAAATATTTTATCAGAGAAATAAATCAGGTTAAGCAATATGCAAAGATCCATTATAACCTACCATGTATGGCCTAATGTAAGATATGCATGTGAATATGTGGTTTGTGTGTGTATGACATCTGGCATTTTTAATAGTTATCTGCTTAGTCCATGATGAAAGTATTCATATGACAGGATTCCTAGGTTTTCTAGATCTGTCTAATATCCTTGCCTATTCTGACTCTACAGTGAAGTTCAAGAAATTCATTGTGGTTGAACAGAAGTAAGGAAAATGTCTACTTAATTAATCCCTATAAGGTGCCTGTGAATAGATCTATAGAATATCAATCCAATCAAAAACAAGCATTTAGTAAGTAGGATTTTATAAGTTTTAAAGAAACCCTGTACTCAGAGTCAGGAAATAGGGTTTTAGTCTCATTTCTGTCCCTGTCATAGGCTATAAGAACTCTACTTAAGTTTAACTGTTTTTACAAACTTAGCAAGGTATCTTAAAAATATAACAAAACAAAAGAACAAACTAATCATCAATGAATACCAGCCTTACACAATACTGTGTTTCTTTGGAACATAAAATGGTTTATTATAGAGACAGAATAAATGTAGAGTGAATAGGTTAGACCTTTTCTCTCCAGTTTTGGTATAGCCTATCCCTGAAAAATAAGCTAAAAAATCAAGCATGTTCTCCTATTCATGCTACCTTTCTGCAACTAAATTTTACTTTAATTACAGAAATGTTGGTAGCAAACAATATCGTATTTGTTTTCTTTATCATTCATTTCTTAATTCAAATAATTTTTACTCAGGAATCTATGTGGTAGGTAAAGTGTACCACTTACTGAGAGTACCATGGAGCAAGAGAAAGTATGAAGTTGTTTGAAATTACTTATGATCTGAAACTAATCATCAACAGAAAATTATAATGTAATTCCCATTAATGTAAATACTAGCATTAGATACCTCTGGGACTATTTACTACATAAGGTTCTTCTTGTTATGCATACTTTGAAAGTAAGCTCTAAGTCTCCAATCTCTTCTATTGTCAAATGCAACTTGCGATATATGGTGTTTATTAATAAAAAAAGTGTTTCTCTGATTTGTAATGAGAACTTATATAGATATATTATTTACTTTGTTTCAATTTCTGTTTGAATTAGCTGTCAACAGGAAAAACATAGCATTACTTGAGCTCTTTTAAACAGTGTTTTTCAGAAAAACATATTTTTTTATTGAATTGAACCTTCAGTGGATTAAGTAATGTTAACAAGAAATTTTTTCTTAATATGCAATAAATTGGTTGCAGACCTGATAAAAAACAGTTTAGTTAAAAGAATTTCATTAGCATCATTACAATGATAGAGAAAATAATGTGCAAACTAGAGTCTGTCACGATCCTGACCTCGTGATACAAATTAAAATAAAGAAAAGTGTCATATTTCTCCGCGGTTCAACTTGGGTTCACCTAATAGAACTCTGACAAAAGCAAATGTTTTGTCACTCAGTCTGTTGCCAAGAACATTTTAGCGCATAATTAATGATAATCCTCTTTAATATGTGTGTATGAATGAACACAGAGTTGCTGCTGGGGCCACAGAGACAGTATCACGTTCAGTGTGAAGAGAGCAGCACGATTCCTACTAAGATAATGATCTGGGGAAGGGATAATGGAAGGTGTCAGAAGCACAATGGACATGATTAGAGTGGACAAGGAGGAAAGAACAGTATTTAGCAATGCCAGGATTTTCCTTTTAAAAATGAAAAGTAAGTCCTTACGGACTTTTGGGATTCCCCTTGCCACATTGTCTGTAAACACCATGGGGATATGGGGGCCCTTGTTTAGCTCGCATCTTTGTCTTGTATGCTGACCTCTTTTTTCTCATTGACCCTCAAGATTTAGTGTTTCACTATGCATACAAATCACCTAGGGAATATGCTAATATGCAGATTCTGATTAAACAGATCTGGACTGGAACTCAAGATTTTGCCGACCAGCTCCCCAAAGAGGCCTTTGTGCCCTGCCAATGGCTCACCTGAGGGGTAAGGCCTAGAGAACCATCCTTGGGCTCTTCTCCACACACAAAATTATCTTGACCAGTTAATCCACTGACATTAATTTAAATATATCCTGAATGTTCATGATTTGTTCATCTCTACCCCTGGCCTCAATGATTCAAATGTTTAAAATCTTAATTTGGCATATTAAAAGCTGAACTCGTTGTTGCCATCCTCAAACCAATCTTCCTGGTTTCTGCCCTATCACATTCATAATAACCACCATTCCTCAAGTTGACTAAGATGGTCATTTTATACCCACTTTGCAGATACGGCTTTGAAATTTTGGGAATTTATCGAGATGACTCTGATGGTAAGGTAGCTAAGATTTGAGCACATTTTATTTGATTTGAAAGTCTGTACTCATTCACTGTATTTTATTATCTCTTCCTAGATAACCTATCCCTTATTAATCTACTGACAAAATTACACATGATCATAAAATGTATTTCTTCTGCATAACCTTCTCTAGTTTTCATGTCAGTGCAGTGTCTTTTTTCCTCTATGATTCCACAGCAGTTTGGCATCCATTCCTGTCAAGGAACACATCACATTGCATTCCAATTATTGGTTGAGATGTCTGTTTTCATATCTTGGGGCATAAGCTTCTTGAAGTTTTGGACTGTGTTTATTTTTTTTAATTAGAGAATAAAGAAAGGAATACATGATAGTTTTAAAAATAATCAAGTGGTACAGAAACATATAGAAAAAAAGAAAACCCCTCTTACAAATATATTCTCTAAATCCCACTTCTGTGTGTTTGGTGTGCAATCTTTAAAAATATTGTCTACGCACCTCTACCTATATGCCTCTTTATAATTTCTCTGTCTACATAATTTTTGGCATATGTACATAAACATATTACATAAATTGGATCATATTATACAAATTATTCTGTGACTTATTTGTATTTCCTAGCATATTCCATATTTCTTTGCTCCTGTTCAAGCATTTCTCTATGATAGATATCTAGACTTGTGATCACTGATTCAAAGTATATATACTTGCAATTTTAGTAAATACAGTTAAATCGCTATTAAGAAAACTATATATACCATGTATTCTGCCACAAATAGAATGACCACAATTTTTTTTCCAAAAACAAGATTGTTTTCCCTCATCCACACTCACTATTATCAAACTATTAATTTTTGCCAACAACAAAGGTGAAAAATATATCTCATATTTATATTTACTTTCATTTCCCTGATGACTTGTGATCTTAATATTTTTTGGAAGTATTTTCTTGCTGATTGTATTTTTTTTCTACAATGGCCATTTTTACCATTTGGTCATTTTCTTCTAATGGGTTTTCATGTTCTTAATTATTTATAGAGGTTTGTCATACATTTAATATTAATCCATTTGTTTTATATGTTGCATATATTTCTTCTGTCTCTTGTCTTTAAATTTATTTATATTTAAGTAAAATATCCAGATTTTATATATTTTTATTATCTTTGTTTTATTCTTTATTTAGATGTACTTATTTTACTCTAGTTTCTTCTTTATGTCAAGTTCATATGTTATTTTACATAGTAAGGGTCATTTTTGAGCATATGGTTAGATAAGTTTGAATAAATATAAGTACTTGCAAAACTACCAGCACAATGAAGATAAAGAATATTTTTGTCACCAGAAAAACGTAAAATTCTTCTTCTCTATGAGTGATCACCAACCCCCTTGCATGACTTAACTGATTTCTCTACCTGTTTTTCTACCTTTTCCAGAATGTCATATAAATTGGATTGTACAATATACAGACTTCAGTGTCTAGCTGTTTTCATTTAGCATAGTGATTTTGAAATTCATCCCAAACCTCTATTTTATTTTTTCATCCATTCATCAGTTGATGGACATTTGGGTTGTTTCCAGGTTTGGGTAATCCTAAATGAACTACAGACATTCACAAACATTCTTCATGTGAACATATGTTTTCCTAAGTCTTGGGTAGATAACTAGGAGTGGAACTGTTGGATTTTATAGTTAGCCACTGTTTTCCAGGTGGCTATACAGTTTGCCCTCCCACCAGCAATGTACGGGAGTTGCTGTTGCTCCTCAACCTTGCCAGCATTTGATATTGCCAGGTTGTTATTTCTTTAGCCATTTTATATGTGTGTATCTTTTATGGCTTTAATTTGCATTTCTTTAATGACTAATGATGAGAATATCTGTCCATGTACTTATTTTCCATCTGTACATTTGAATAGAAGTATCTGTTCAAATCTTTCTTTTATTTATATTTTAAATATTATTTGTTGCCTTATTACTGAGTTTGAACAGTTTTCCTAGATACAAGCCCTTTATCAGATATGTGTTTTGCTAATATTTTCTCTGCTAATATTTATTCTTACGTGATTTTCAAAGAGAAGAACCTTTTAACTTTCATCAGTTCAAATATATCCAATTTTTCTTTTATGCTTGCTTTTTGAATTCTATTTAAGAATTGATTGTATAATCCAAAACTGCAATGAATTTCTTGGTAGATTTTCATTTAGATGAGATGTTTTAGAGTATTAGGCATTACTTTTAGGTTTAGGATCCATTTTCAGTTTTGTTTCATATTATGTGAGATAAAGATCTAAGGTCATTTTTGGGGGGCGGTAGGCATACAATTGTCTTAGCATGATTTATAGGAAAAAATCATACTTTGCCATCAAAATGTCTTGAGATCTTTGTCAAATATCAATTTGCCCTCTATGTTGAATTAATTATCTATTGTTGTGTAGCATATTACCTCAACATTTAGGGAATGCAAACATTAAACATTTATTATCTCACTTTGGGCCAGGGAGTCTGGAGCACCTTCACTAAGTACGCTGGCTCAGGTTTCACACAAGACTGGGATCAAAATTTAGGCTAGGGCTTTAATCAAGACTCAAGCAAGAAAGAGTCTGCATGCAGGTTCACTTACACAGCTATTGGCAGGCCTCAGGTCTTCACTGGATATTGTGATTTCAGTTCTTCCCAGGTGGGCCTTTCTTTGGAAACAGCTTTCTTCCTCCAGAGTGAAAGTTCCACTCACAAGATAGCACACAGTCTTTTTACAACCTGATCTTCAAAGCAATACCTCAGCACTTCTGTTGCATTCTGTTAACTAGAAGTGAGGCAGTAAGTAGAGCCTATATTCAAGGGGAAGGGACTCTCTAAATGTGTGAATATCAGGAAAAGGAATCGTCACAAGCCATCTAAAAGGCTGCCTATTAATAAACATGGATTTATTTTTGGACTCTTTCTGGGTCTGTAGATCTATAGGTCTGTCCTTATTCCAGTACCACACTACCTTGATTATTGTAGCTTTTAAATAACTCTTGAGTAAGGTAAAGCCTATTCTCCAATGTCCCTCCCGTCCCATATTGTTTCACTACTCCTTTGCTTTTTCATAAACGTTTTAGAATCAACTTGTCAATTTTTACAAAGAACTGGTGGGAATTTTGCTCAGAATTACATCAAAACTACATAAATGTATGAAGAAATGACATCTTAATCTTGAGTCTTCCAATCCATGAAAACCCATTTTTATCTTTTTTTCTCAAAAAAAGTTAAAAATTTTTTAAGTATTCACTCTTACACATATTTTTATAGATATAATCCTTAAATAATGTTTTCTATAACTATGTTAAAAAGATGGTATTCTTTATTTCAATTTTCAATTATTCATTGCACCTACATATAAATCCAACTGATTTTTAAAATAGATTTTGTAAACTGAGCCCTTGATAAATGCACCTATTTGCTCTAGTAGCTCTTTTCTAGATCCTATAGGGCATTTTTCATGGATGATCATGGTGTCTTTGAGTTTAAAAATAGCTTGCATCTTCATTTGAATCTAAATGTATTCTTTATTACTTTATTGCATTGGCTGAGATTTCCAGTATAGTTTTGAACAGGAGCGATTGAAATAGGCTTCATGATCTTATTCCTAATTTGGGGGAAGCATTCAGATTTTAACTAAATTATCTCTCTTTATAAAACATGTGATATTGCTTATATATATGTATATGATTATATATGATATAAATAATATAATCATTTAATATGTTATTTGCTGTAGGTTAGCTGTAGGTTTCTAATAGACGTCTTTTATAAGATTGAGAAAATTCCCTTCTATTTCTAATTTACTGAACTTTTTTATCACAAATGTTGAGTTTTTAAAAATTACTTTCTGTACCCACTGAAATGATTCTATGTGTATTTTTTCAGTCTATTAATATTGATTGATATTGAATTACAGTGACTGAATTTTGAATATTGAACCAATTTTACATGCCTGGGATAAACCCTCATGTTCATAACATATTTGGTACATAATTTGGTATACAATGTATTAGGTACACAATGTGTTTTCATATATATATATATATACACACACACATATATTCACACATATAATACATATATGTATGTGTGTATAAATATATAGCAAGTATATATGGTAATGCATATGTATTTATATGGTTTATATATTATATTATATGTATAATAATACATATATGTGTGTGAAAGGCATGTAGTACACATATATATAAAGGATAATATGTCTGATATATGTGAAATTATGCATACATATATATTTGAGACAGAGAGAGAGAGCCTTGACTGTGAAAAGCCTTCAGGGCTAGTCTGGAGCATCTGAGGTTAATATATCATACTGTGTAAAGACATTGAAGTTTTAATATCATTATGTGATGATGACTGCAGTCTTCTGGGAAGAATAATTTGGTTATAATGTAGAGAACATTTTAGAGACAGAAGAACCCATCAAGGATGGACTTATTTAAAAGATTACATTCAAAATCCAGAAATGAGGGAAGATGATGTGAACCACAGGATTAACAGTATTAATATAATAAAATAGAAATATTTAGTAAGAAAACAAAACAAGAAACCCAAAGCAACTTGATATGAAACAAATTTAATAATGGAAAAGTTTCAAGAGTTAAGTGAAAGGCCATGAATGGCTCTAAAAAGTTGAAGGTGGGCAATCAGGAGAATAGTGGTATAACTGATTAACTTGAATATTTACTAGTGTAGAATATAACCAACTCATCAGCTTGGCAGAAGGGAGGGGTGGGAGGAGTTGGGGGGAAAAGTCTTGGTGAATTAAATAGAAATGGAAATAGAGATTATAGAAAGGCATCTAAGCAGGTGGGAAAAGAGCAATTCTGTATACTGTTAGGGGAAATACATTAGGACCATAGGAAATCCCAACCACATTATTAATAATGGTTTCCAAGCATTGGAAGGCTATAGAGGTAGACTGTTTAGTGTGTAGTCAGAAATGAAAGGATCCCTTTTCCATAATGTCAGGTAGTCAAGCAAGAAAGAAGTCAAACTTATCAAGAGAAGCTTGTGTATCTGTATATATTGGATATCATAGAATTTGACTCATAGGAAGTGTCATTTTCAAGGAAGTGGAATAATAGAAACTTTGATGTGTATGTTATGATTTCATTAAAGCAGAGTGGGTAATACTGCAAACCAGCTTGTTGGCTGGCTTTATTTATATAGCAGCAACAAATTAATGGAGAAAAATATATGGTCACTTTCTACATAATAATAAACACTGTATGTAATAAGTTAATGCATTTTTTCTACACTAACATTAATTTCTATTAATATTTTATGTCAATACATATATATTAATTAACATGTTACATACACTATATTAATATATAATTATGTACATTAATATATATTAATATGAAAGCAGTATTTTCAAAAAAAAACATTCCAACCAAATTTTATCCAATTTTAAAATTGTTATATCAAATTGCAAACCACCTTATCCTTTGAAACACTCCTACAGTTATTTCCCTTTAACTTCAACCTCTGTCTCCCCTTTCTTTCATTTTGTTTTTCATTCATTTCCGAACTCTTTTGAAAAATATTTTATAACCTTTAGTCTGTCTCTATCCCCAGTTCTTTCCTTTTATTTCTTTGCATTTCAATTAGAAGTCATTTTTCTCAGATTACAAATATATGCTGTGTTCATTCAACACATATATATGAAGGATCTATCACTAAACAGTAATAATACAGATGAAATAGACAAAAGATAACTGTTTCCATGAAGTTTATATTCTGCCATAGCAATAATATTAAGTAATGAACAGAATTTAAGTGAAAAAATGGTTTATTAGGTAGTACCTTCTAAGAAATAAAAGGAAAAGTGAAGCAGGGCCACAGAATAGGGGCATAGGGAGAGTGAAGGGTGGGAAGCAGTTTCCAATTTCGAGGAGATAAGTCAGCGTAAGGCTCACTGAGCAGGAGTCATTTAGGCAGACACCTGAAGTTGGTGAGAGAGCCATCATCCATTGCCTGAGGGCTGACCATTGCAGGCAATGGGAACAGTACAGCCAAGGCTCTAAGGTTGAGCTCTGGCTACTGTGCAAAGACCAGTAAGGTGACCTTGAGGCTAGAACAGAGAGAACAAGGAAAACATAGGAGGACATGAAGTCACAGAGGTACAGGGACTAGATCATAGAGGATCTTGTAGGCTATAGCTCTTACTAGGGAATACAATTAATACAATTTGAGCAAGGGAGTGGCAGATTTAACCACGGTTTTAAAGGCATCAGTTGATCCTGAATTGGAAAGAGGTGTAAGGGAATAAGAGGGAGATCAGCTGGTCCAGGAAAAAAATCAGATTTTTTGATTATTAGATTTAGTGTATAAAGAAAGAGGGGAATTAAGAATGGTTTTGGAAGCAGAGGTCAGAAAAGACAGTGGGGTGAGAAGTGAGGCTGAAACCTCCTCCCAAAACCACATAGAACTCGAAAATACAGCAAATACACCTAGTCCTGAAAGAGCAACACGAAGACTGCAGAACAGACTGCCTAAATCTAAAGCCTGCAATGGCAATAAGTACATATCTATTGATAATCACCCTAAATGTGAATGGACTGAATGCACCAATCAAAAGATTTAGAATTACAGAATGGATAAAAAAACAAGACGGATCTATATGCTGCCTACCAGAGACTCACTTCAAACCCAAAGACATACACAGACTAAAAGTGAAGGAATGGAAAAACTTATTTCATGCAAATAATAGGGAGAAAAAAGCAGGAGTGCTTATATCAGACAAAATATATTTCAAAACAAATAAAGTAACAAAAGAGAAGAAGGACATTACATAATGATAAAAGGGTCAGTCCAACAAGAGGATATAACCATTATAAATATCTATGCATCCAATATAGGAGCACCTAAATATGTGAAACAAATACTAACCGAATTAAAGGGGGAAATAGAATGCAATGCATTCATTTTAGGGACTTAAACACACCAATTACACCAAAAGACAGATCAACCAGACAGAAAATAAGTAAGGAGACAGAGGCACTGAAAAACATATTAGAACGGATGGGCGGTCCTAACAGACATCTACAGAACACCACCCAAAAGCAGCAGGATACACATTCTTCTCAAGTGTACATGGAATGTTTCCAGAATATATCACACATTAGGCCATAAAAAGAGCCTCAATAAATTAAAAAATATTGAAATTGTGCCAACAAGTTTCTCAGACCACAAAGGCATGAAACAAGAAATAAATTATGCAAAGAAAACAAAAAAGTGCACAAACACATGGAGGCTTAACAACATGCTCCTAAATAATCAATGGATCAATGACCAAACTAAAACAGATCAAGTAGTATATGGAGAAAATGAAAACAACAACTCAACTGCCCCAAACCTGTGGGATACAGTGAAGGCAGTTATAAGAGGAAAGTAAATCAATACAGGCTTACCTCAAGAAAGAAGAACAATCCCAAATGAACAGTCTAAACTCACAGTTAATGAAACTAGAAAATGAAGAAGAAATGAGCCTCAAAGTTAGTAGAAGGAGGGACATAATAAAGATCAGAGAAGAAATACATAAAATTGAGAATAATAAAACAATAGAATCAATGAAACCAAGAGCTGGTTCTTCAAGAAAATGAACAAAATAGATAAAACTCCTAGCCAGAGTTTTTTATCAAGAAAAAAAGAGAGTCTACACACATAAACAGAATCAGAAATGAGAAAGGAAAAATCACTATGGACAACTAGGAAATACAAAGAATTATTAGAGAATATTATGAAAAATTATATGATAACAAATTGGATAACCTAGAAGAAATGGACAACTTTCTAGAAAAATACAACCTTCCAAGACTGACCCAGGAAGAAACAGAAAATATGAACAGACTGATTACCAGCAATGAAATTTAATTGGTAATCAAAAAACTACCTAAGAACAAAACCCTTGGAATGATGGCTTCATTGCTGAATGTTACCAAACATTTAGAGAACACCTAATATCCATCCTCCTTAAAGTTTTCCAAAAAGTAGAAGAGGATGGAATACTTCCAAACTCATTCTGTGAGGCCAGCATTACTCTAATAACAAAACCAGACAAAGACACCACAAAAAAACAAAACTGCAGACCAATATCCCTGATGAACATAGATGCACAAATACTCAACAAAATATTAGCAAACAGAATTCAAAAATACATCAAGAAGATCATCCATGATGACTCAGTGGAATTTATTTCAGGGATGCAAAGATGGTACAATATACTAAAATCAATCAACATTATATACCACATCAACAAAGAGAAGGACAAAAACCACATGATCACCTCAATAGATGCTGAAAAGCATTTGACAAAATTCAAAATCCATTCATGTTAAAACTCAATAAAACAGGAACAAAGGGTAAGTACCTCAACATATTCAAGGCCATATATAACAAACCCACCGCCAACACCATACTTAACACGAAAAAGCTGAAAGCATTTCCTCTAAGATCAGGAACAAGATAAGGATGCCCACTCTCACCACTTTTATTCAACACAGTCCTGGAGGTCCTAGCCACAGCAATCAGGCAACACAATGAAATAAAGGATCTCCAGATTGATAAGGAAGAAGTTAAACTGTCCCTGTTTGCAGATGACATGATATTGTACATAGAAAAACCCTAAAGAATCCACCAAAAAAACCACAAGAACTAACAGCTGAAGGCAGCAAAGTAGCAGGATACACAATACAGAAAAATCTGCGGCATTTCTATGTACTAACAATGAACTAGAAGAAAGAGAAATCAGGAAAACAATTCCATTTACAATTACATCAAAAACAATAAAATACCTAGGAATAAACCTAACCAAGGATATGAAAGACCTACACCCTGAAAGATACAAGATATTCATGAGAGAAATTAAATGACACACCAATAAATGGAAATACATCCATCTCGTGATCATTGATAGGAAGAATTAATACTGTCAAAATGGCCATTCTGCCTAAAGCAATCTACAGATTCAATGCAATGCCTATAAAAATGCAGCATTGTTCAACAAACTAGAACAAATCATTCTAAAATTCATATGGAACCACAAACGACCCCAAATAGCCAAAGCAATCCTGAGAAGGAGGAATAAAGCTATTCCTTACACTCCCTGACATCAAGCTCTACTACAAAGCCTCAGTAATCAAGACAATTTGGTACTGGCACAAGAACAGACCCATAGACCAATGGAACAGACTAGAGAACCCTGATATAAACCCAACCATATATGGTCAATTAATATATGATAAAGGAGCCATGGACACACAATGGGGAAATTACAGCCCCTCCAACAAATGGCGTTGGCAAAACTGGACAGCTACATGCAAGAGAATGAAACTGGATTATTGTTTAACTCTATACACAAAATAAACTTGAAATGGATCAAAGACCTGAATGTAAGTCATGAAACCATAAGACCTTTAGAAGAAAATATAAGCAAAAATCTCTTGAATATAAACATGAGCAACTTTTTGCTGAACACATCTCCTCAGGCAGGGGAAACAAAAGAAAAAATGAACAAATGGGACTACATCAAACTAAAAATCTCCTGTACAGC
The DNA here is from genome assembly GCA_032199065.1 of Smutsia gigantea. NCBI lineage: Eukaryota > Metazoa > Chordata > Mammalia > Pholidota > Manidae > Smutsia > Smutsia gigantea. The sequence continues at coordinate 228,733 of JAVSCE010002243.1, forward strand.
AAATAATACCATCAGCAGAACAAAAAGGCATCCTACAGTATGGCATAATATATTTTTAAAAGGCTTATCCAATAAGGGGTTAACATTCAATATATATAAAGAACTCACACACCTCAACACCCAAAAAAGAAATAACCCAGTTAAAAAATGGGCAGAGAGATTGGATTAAAGATGGCGGCATGAGAGGTGAGACAGAGGCTCTCTCTAAAAACTGCATATAATATAAAAATATAACTAATACAACTACTCTTGAAAGAGCAACAGGAAAGAGGACTGAAACAAACTGCATACACCTGGAGACAAGAGCAAACTTCATGGAAAAGGGTAACATACGAAAGCTGTGGTCCTGCGGGATCCAGGCCCTTCCCCAACCCCAGCTCACCAACGGGAGGAAGAGGAATGGAGCACGGAGGGAGTGGAGATCTGGGACTGCTGAATACCTAACTCCAGAGATCTGCTCTGGGAGCACAAACCTACATTTCAAGGTGCTTGCATGATACTCTCATAATTAGGGGTTTGGAATGCTAAGAAAGGCAGAATTCCTGGAGAGACTAAGATTCCAGCTCCTTGTGGAAAGCAGGGATCCATATCCAGCTGTTCTAGGACAAAAGAAAGGTGGGCAGTCTGAGATACTTCCTAACAAAGAAGCCCTTAGAAAGAGGGCTGCTAAAGAGGCAAGGATTACACACAGTTTACTGCTCAGGAGAAAGGACAGGTAGACAAAATTGTCCAGGTGCACTCTGCCCAGCAGATTGGGAGCTTTCATCATCTTCAGGTGCTCCAGCTCCCTGGCTGCCTACACAGCTCCAAGAACCCCTTCTGTGACAGGCAGATTACTGCACCTTTCACTTGGCCAGCCCCACCGGGCTTGCAAACCAGGAAACCCTACACAGGCATTAGGCCAGCCTGAGGGAAGACCTGTCTACAGCAGCTAAAAACACAAAGCACAGAGGCTTACACCTGTGTGCTCGGCCCACTGGTTCAGGCCGTGGAGACAGGCATAGCAGCCAGGAAGCAGGAAACAGCTCTTTCCTCCCCTCAGGCACCAATACCACTCCCCTGCAAACCCCAACATTACTTCAGAGGCTGAGCAGCTCCAGAGAGTAGAGCTACTGGGCACTAGAGGGTGCCATACACAAATAGGAATTGCCAAAGGAACCTGGTCCAGAATAAAATTATTAATACAACTTTTGAGAAAGATTAAAATGATATTGACTTCATGACTCTCTTTGAAAGGGCGTTCAAAATAAAAATCATTAACATGCTCATGGAGGTACGGAAAGATATTCAAGAACTCAGGAATGAATTACGGTCGGAGATCCAATCATTGAAAAGCACAATGTACCATATTAAAAGCAGACTGGATGCGGTGGAGGAGACGATAAATGAAATAGAATCTAGAGAAGAGGAATACGAAGAAGCTGAGGCACATAGAGAAAAAAGGATCTCTAAGAATGAAAGAATATTGAGAGAACTGTGTGACCAATCCAAATGGAACAATATTCGCATTATAGGGGTACCAGAAAAAGAAAAGAGAGAAAAAGGGGATAGAAAGTGTCTTTGAGGAGGTGATTGCTGAAAACTTCCCTGGTCTTGGGAAGGAGATAGTCTTTCAGGCCATGGAGGTGCACAGATCTCCTAACACAAGGGACCCAAGGAAGACAACACCAAGACATATAGTAATTAAAATGGCAAAAATCAAGGATAAGGACAGACTATTAAAAACAGCCAGAGAGAGAAATAAGATCACATACAAAGGAAAGCCCATCAGGCTATCATCAGACTTCTCAACAGAAACCTTTCAGGCCAGAAGGGAGTGGCATGATGTATTTAATGCAATGAAGCAGAAGGGCCTTGAACCAAGAATACTTTATCCAGAAAGATTATCATTTAAATTTGAAGGAGGGATTAAACAATTCTCAGATAAGCCAAAGCTGAGAGAATTTACCTCCCACCAACCATCTCTACAGTGTATTTTGGAGGAACTGCTATAGATGGAAGTGTTCCTATGGTTTAATAGCTGTCACCAGAGGTAATAAAACCACAGTAAAGAATGTACAACAGCTAATTACTAAGAAAATGCAAAGTTAAATTAAATATCCCCAAAACCAATCAAAGGATAGACAAACAGTACAGAATATGATACCTAATATATAAAGAATGGAGGAGGAAGAAAAGGAGGAGGAAAAAAAAAAGAACCTTTAGATTGTGTTTGTAATAGCATATTAACTGAGTTAATTTAGACTCTTAGATAGTAAGGAAGTTAACCTTGAACCTTTGGTAACCATGAATCTGAAGCCTGCAAAGCTAGTAAGTACATACCTATCCAAATCACCCTAAATGTAAATGGACTGAATTCACCAATAAAAAGACATAGAGTCACTGAATGGATAAAAAAATAAGACCCATCTATATGCTGCCTTCAAGAGACTCACGTTAAACCTAAAGACATACACAGACTAAAAGTGAAGGGATGGAAAAAGATATCTCATGCAACTAATAGGGAGAAAAAAGCAGGAGTTGCAGTACTTATATCAGATATAATAGACTTCAAAACAAAGAAAGTCACAAGAGACAAAGAAGGACATTACATAATGATAAAAGGGTCAATCGATCGAGAAGATAAAACCATTATAAACATCTATGCACCCAACATAGGAGCTCCTACATATGTGAAACAAATACTAACAGAATTAAAGGGGGAAATAGAACGCAATGCATTCATTCTAGGAGACTTCAACACACCACTCACTCCAAAGGACAGATCAACCAGACAAAAAAAAAAAAGTAAGGAGACAGAGGCACTGAACAACACATTAGAGCAGATGGACCTAACAGACATCTACAGAACTCTACACCAAAAAGCAGCAGAATCCACATGCTTCTCTAGTGCACATGGAACATTTTCAAAAATAGATCATATACTAGGCCACAAAAAGAGCCTTGGGAAATTCAAAAAGATTGAAATTGTACCAAACAGCTTCTCAGACCAAAAACGAATGAAACTAGAAATGAATTACGCAAAGAAAATGAAAATTCCACAAACACATGGAGGCTTCTTAACATTCTCCTAAATAATCAGTGGATCAATGTCCAAATAAAAACAGAGATCAAGAACTATATGGAGACAAATGACAACAATAATTCAATACTGCAAAATCTGTGGGATGAGGAAGGCCGTGCTAAGAGGAAAGCCATACAGGCCTACCTCAGGAAAGAAGAACAACCCCATATGAGCAGTCTAAATTCACAATTAATGAAACTAGAAAAAGAAAAGCAAATGAGACCCAAAGTCAGTAGAGGGAGGGACATAATAAAGATTAGAGCAGAAATAAATAAAATTAAGAATAAAACAATAGAAAGAATCAACGAAAGCAAGAGATGATTCTTCGAGAAAATAAACAAAATAGATAAACGCCTAGGCAGACTTATCAAGAAAAAAAGAGAGTCTGCTCACATAAACAGAATCAGATATGAGAAATGAAAAATCACTATGGGCACCACAGAAATACAAAGAATTATGAGAGAATACTATAAAAAATTGGATGCTAACAAACTGGATAACCTACAAGAAATGGACAACTTTCTAGGAAAATACGATCTTCCAACGCTGACCCAGAAAGAAACACAAAATCTCAACAGACCAATTACCAGCAATGAAATTGAACTGGTAATCAAAAACCTACCTAAGAACAAAACCCTCAACCAGATGGCTTCACGGCTGAATTTTATCAAACATTTAGTGAAGACCTAATACCACCCTTCTTCAAGTTTTCCAAGGAGTAGAAGAGGGAATATGTCCAAATTCATTCTATGAGGCCTGCATCACTCTAATACCAAAACCAGGCCAAGGCACCACAAAAAAGAAAACTGCAGACCAGTATCCGTGATGAACATAGATGCAAAAATACTCAGCAAAATATTAGCAAACAGAATTCAAATATACATCAAAAGGTTCATCCATCATGGTCAAGTAGGATTTATTCCAGGGATGCCAGGATGGTTCAACATTCGAAAATCCATCAACATCATCCACCACGTCAATAAAAAGAAGGACAAAAAACACATGATTATCTCCATAGATGCTCAAAAAGCATTTGACAAAATTCAACATCCACTCATGATAAAAACTCTCAACAAAATGGGTATAGAGGGCAAGTACCCCAACATAATAAAGGCCATATATGACAAACTCACAGCCAACATTGTACTTAACAGCGAGAAGCTGAAAGCTTTCCCTTTAAGATTGGGAACAAGACAAGGATGCCCACTCTCCCCACTTCTATTCAAGATAGTACTGGAGGTCCTAGCCATGGCAATCAGACAACACAAAGAAATAAAAGGCATCCATATTGGCAGGGAAGAAGTTAAACTGTCCTCGTTTGCAAATGATATGATATTGTACGTAAAAATCCCTAAAGAATCTACTCCAAAACTACTAGATCTAATATCTGAATTCAGAAAGCTGCTGGATACCAAATTTACATGCAGAAATCTGTAGCATTCCTATACACTAACAATGAACTAGCAGAGAGAGAAATCAGGAAAACAATTCCATTCAAAGTTGGATCAAAAAAATAAAATGCCTAGGAATAAACGTAACCAAGGAAGTAAAAGACCTATACTCTGAAAACTATGAGACACTCATGAGAGAAATTAAAGAACATACCAATAAATGAAAACACATCCCGTGCTCATGGATAGGAAGAATTAATATTGTCAAAATGGCCATCCTGCCTAAAGCAATCTACAGATTTAATGCAATTCCTATCAAAATACCAAGAACATTTTTCAATGAACTAGAGAAAATCATCCTAAATTCATATGGAACCACAAAAGACCCCGAATAGCCAAAGCAATCCTGAGAAGGAAGAGTAAAGCTGGGGGAATTATGCTCCCCAGCTTAAAACTTTACTACAAAGCCACAGTACTCAAGACAATTTGGTACTGGCATAAGAACAGACCCATAGACCAATGAAACATACTAGAGAACCCTGATATAAGCCCAACCATATATGGTCAATTAATATATGATAAAGGAGCCATGGGCATACAATGGGGAAATGACAGCCTCTTCAACAGCTGTTGTTGGCAAAACTGGACAGCTACATGCAAGAGAATGAAACTGGATTATTGTTTAACCCCACACACAAAAGTAAACTCAAAATGGATCAAGGACCTGAATGTAAGTCATGAAACCATAAAACTCTTAGAAGACAACATAGGCAAAAATCTCCTGAATATAAAGCATGAGCGACTTCTTCCTGAACACTTCTCCTTGAGAAAAGGAAAAAAAAGCAAAAATGAACACATGGGACTACATTAAACTGAAAAGCTTCTGTATGGCAAAGGACACCATCAACAGAATAAAAGGCATCCTACAGTATAGGAGAATATATTCATAAATGACACATCCAACAAGGTGTTAATATCCAAAATACATAAAGAAGTTACAGGCCTCATCACCCAAAAAGCAAATATCCCGAATAAAAAATGGGCAGAGGATATGAAGAGACAGTTCTCCAAAGAAATTCAGATGGTTAACAGACACATGAAAAGATCCTCCACATCACTAATCATCAGGGAAATGCAAATTAAAACCATAGTGAGATATCACCTCACACCAATAAGGATGGCCACTATCCAAAAGTCTAAGAACAACAAATGCTGGTGAGCATGCAGAGAAAGGAAAACCCTCCTACACTGCTGGTGGGAATGTAAGCTAGTTCAACCATTGTGGAAAGCAATATGGAGGTTCCTCAAATAACTAAAAATAGAAATACCATTTGACCCGGGAATCCCACTCCTTAGAATTTACCCAAAGAATACAGCTTCTCAGATTCAAAAAGACATATGAACCCCTATGTTTATCGCAGCACATTTTACAATAGCCAAGATATGGAAGCCTTTTTTTTTTTTTTAGAAACAACACTTTTATTGACAAGTTAGGGCCACAACAAACAGCTTCACAGAACTACAACAGTCCTACCGCAGCAGGAGGGCAACACTGTCCCAGACAGGTCAATACTCTTCACCCTCATCCTCTCCCTCAGCACTATCTGCTCCGACCTCCTCATAATCCTTCTCGAGGGCGGCCATGTCCTCCCGGGCCTCAGAATACTCCCCTTCCTCCATGCCCTCACCCACGTACCAGTGAACAAAGGCACGCTTGGCATACATCAGGTCAAATTCGTGGTTCAGGCGAGCCCAGGCCTCAGCAACGGCTGTGGTGTTACTCAGCATGCACACAGCTCGCTGTATTTTGGCCAGGTCCCCACCAGGCACCACAGTGGAAGGCTGGTAATTAATGCCAACTTTGAAGCCAGTGGGGCACCAGTCCACAAACTGGATGCTGCGCTTGGCAATGGCAGCATTGACATCTTTGGGAACCACATCACCACGGTACAACAGGCAGCAAGCCATGTATTTACCATGGCGAGGGTCACATTTCACCATCTGGTTGGCTGGCTCAAAGCAAGCATTGGTGATCTCTGCTACAGAAAGCTGTTCGTGGTAGGCTTTCTCAGCAGAGATGACTGGGGCGTAAGTGGCCAGAGGGAAGTGGATGCGGGATAGGGCACCAGGTTGGTCTGGAATTCTGTCAGATCAACATTCAGGGCTCCATCAAATCTGAGGGAGGCAGTGATGGAGGACACAATCTGGCTAATAAGGCGGTTCAGGATAGTGTAGGTGGGACGCTCAATATCCAGGTTTCTACGACAGATGTCATAGATGGCCTCATTGTCTACTATGAAGGGAGTTTTTTTTTTTTTTCAGAAAAGGATACTTTTTTTTTTATTCAAGTAACTGCAAATAGGAAACCAGACAGGGGGGCCCCAGGCTGGGACTAAAATAATGGCAACCTCCTCCCCGGCAGAATGGGGGAGAAGGTGACCCCTACACCCTAGACGGTCAACATAGGCCCCCCCCCTCACTCTGCTGCAGCATCCTAGGGGCAAGGCCCCACCTTCCCTGGGACTGGGGTAGTCGGTAACCCAGCCTGCTTTGCCCCAGGCCCCTTCCCCTAAGAGCATCTCAGAGGAGGAGGAATGGGCAGAACAGGAGGCAATGAGGATGAACGTTTGGCGCTGGTTAGCAGCAGCAATGACTGATGTCTAAGAATGGAAACATTGAACAAAAACAACACAACTGTCCAGAGGTAGTTTGTGAACAGAGGAAAGATGGAACCAGAACCTTGGGGGGTGGGGAGGAGCAGAAGCTTGGGAGTGGGCAAGGCTAGCTCCTTGTTACTTGTGCCCCATGTGAGGAAAGGAGGGACTGAGGCCTAGAGGAAGCAGACAGGGTTGAGGAGTGGCTGCAGCCCACCTTGGGTGGCCACAAGGAACCTGGGCCTCCTGGCCTCACCTGGATAAAAGGAGACTGCATTCCCATCACTGCAATAGATTTCCAGGCTGAGGACAAGGTGGGCTGGAGACCATTTAGAGCGGTAGGGGGCTCAAACACCTCCTGCCTTCCTTTCTTTGCTCCACAGAGGGGTGCCAACCTAGTGTGGGTATTAGGCAAGGTGGGGAAGGAAGGGACGTGGGTGTGAGCCACACCTGGTGAGACACAGGCTAGTGGGGAACATACTGGGGCCAAACACCCCTCTCCTTGGGCCCCACCTGCTGCCAGTGCTTTTTTTTTTTTTTGGGAGAACACACACCAAGTTTTATTGGGGGTTAGGGGAGTATTTACAGAGGTGGGTAGAAAAGGGAAGTCACACAGGGTAGGGGGAGACTGCAGGTACAAGGCAGACAAGGGGACACAGGACGACCCCTGCACCCAGCGCAGCCCTGGGAAGGGCAGGAGAGCAGATGGCCCAGGAAGCTGAATGTGGCTGCAAAGGACAGTGACAGGGTGGAGTCCCTGGGCTGGGGAGCTCAGGGGCTTGTAAACATTGACCACTCTCAGAAGGGGATGGGAGTGGGAGAGGGCTCCCCCTACACTTCCTCACAGGGTTAAGGCCTCTCCAGGCTCAAGGGCCCCCCCAAGTTCAGTCTCTAGGGGGGAGGGGGAGGGGAAGGAAGAGACGTGTCATTCCCCTCCTACATTGGCTGGGGCAGGGGGTGGGGTTTACATTCAGTCACAACAGCACTCCCCCAATGCCTCTGATGCCACCACACTGGCGTGAGGAAAGGACGAGTTGGGGGGCCAGCAGCAGCAAGACATCTCCCCTTGGCCCATCACCCCCTTATTGCTTTAGAGATATTGTCTTTTCACGGACGCTAACACTGTTGAAACCAGGGAGAAGCAGGTGGAGGGAGCTCCACCCCGAAGGCCAGCTTTACCCCCAACACTGACCCAGTTGCCACTTTGGTGCAAAAAAAAAAAATCTCTCCAGGGACAGAAGGGAAAAGAAAATGGGGGCCACTCCCCATGTCCCCAGGGCAGGAAGGATAAATACATTCATGGAGGGGAGGCAGTGGCAGAATCCTGCCCTAATACTGCGCTCTCAGCAATGAGGTCATGGGAGAAATTACATGAGAAACTGAAAAGATAGAGCTGTTAAAAAAACACACAAATGGAGACATACAGGCAGGTGATTGCGAAATGGGTGAGCGACAGAAGCACAACCTCCCTGTGACCCAGGAGGGACTCCTATTCTTGACCCCCACCTTACCCAACTTGTCAAAGGGGGTTTCTCTTACCTCTGTTGAACTGCTCTTTTAGAAATGACACTGTACGATGAACTTTATTTTAAAGCTCATAAAAGCCTTCACAACATCAGTTACAATCAACATTTTTCCATTTTTACAACTTCACATGACGATGTACTGTATAACAAGAGATTTACAGTTTTTGTTTTGCATGCTAACACATTTCACTAGTTTTTACTTGTTGGATTTTTAATAACACCAAAGCAGAAAGTCATATTCTATTGGACAGAATTCATTTTAGAAAGCCCTCGTGAAACCAAACTTAGTCTTTTTTATAAACATCCACACCCACACACATGCTGAAATAGAGAGCAAAATGGAAGAAAACTACCTTGGCAGGAGCAAATGCTTAAAGATTTTCATCACAGCCCTCTTGAACAAGCAGTACAGTTTATTTTCTCCAAAAGACAAAAGTCAATTTCATCCTCAGTGATGCAAATGGTAATACTGTACAGAAGCTTAGTATGAATTCACAATTCCACAGGAATCTGAAAGTTACCAAGGCAATTTTCCCTTTTAGGATCATAAAGACTACAGACTTAAGCTTTTTCTTTTTCCATATAATACACAAATTTCTAAACATCCTTAAAAAAGAAAATATAAATAGTCTCAGTATGTCATGTAGAATCACATACTATGGCAAAAATATCTTATTGATTGAAGGACTAAGCCAATTCAATGTTATCTAATCTAAGTCCATATTAATGGAATTCTTCTCATTAGGGTAACATTCACCGTTCTGATGTGGCGGTTCAGCATCAAAGTTATTTTTGCCTTCTAAATCGTCTTCCTTTTTATCAGTATTTGGGCCATTTGGAGTTCTTTCCAGTTTGGGTGATTCAATTTTTGGTTTGGGTTGTGTTACGCCGGGTTCACAAGCGTTATTCAACTCCTTTATTTTTGCTGTAATTTCCTGAGCCCGTACAGCTGGATCCTGATCAAGACTCTTCTTAGCCTGAGCATTCATGACATTATTCATCCACTCCACCACTTCATTAACACACTTCTCGACCTTCTTCATTTCAGACTCATCAATATGGTTGTATTGCTCATCGTTATTTCTGAAGTCGGCTGCAATCTTGGCATAGTGCTGCAGCCTCTGTCCCAGTTCTTCAAACATTTTTGGCCGATCCTCAGCTTCCTGAAACCGAACTTTAATTGGAGTGCCAATTTTCATTAATTCTTCCAGCTTGTCAACATATGCTTGTTTAGCTTGGTCTTCTCCTTCTTCACAGAGCCAGTTCTCAGTCTCTGTGAACTTATATTTATATCCTGCTTATTTCTCAGAAGACTTGATAGCACGTATGGTACCTTCCAACTTGACATGCACTTCCCAACTTTAGAGATACACACTTAGTCGGGGGCTCATTGTCAGTCAACATACTGAATTTCTCTTTCTCCCCTTTCTCCTAATGTGTGTATGTGATATGTCTTGGGGAATTAGGTGGAGAAATAAAGTAATATTTTATTATTTATGAGGCCAGACCATATTCTCTTTCAGTCTCTCAAGCCAAAGTCACATGTTTTCTTGAAGTACTAATGGTATTGATTTTTTTTAAGTATAATTGATATACAGTCTTAGATTGGTTGCAAGTATACAGCACAGTGGTTCAGTACTTCCCCATACTATTAAATCCTCACCCCCACTAGTGCAGTTACTGTCAACATAAGAAAATGTTACAGAATCATTGGCCATACTCTACATGCTGTACTACCATCCCAGTGACCGACTTATTTTATGACTGAGAATTTTTGTGCTTATTTTTAATCTTTTGCTTTACTTTTTCTTCTGACAAGTAAAGAAATTTTTTTTTACCACATTTGGGATTGATTCTTCTCCTATGTCCTTTTCTACACAGCCTGAATATAATGTTACCTCCCCCACCATGGTAGTGTGATAGAATTAACATGTAATAAGTGACAATAAAATATTTGGAAATTAAAAAATATATAATAATAATAATAATATATATATTTTTTTGAGGGCCACCAATTTATTAAGAGGTCATTTAGAAGGCAGGCCCTCTGACAAACTGCAGGAGCTGCCATCTTCTGAGCTAGGGGCTGTGATCAGGCTTGCTACCTTACTGCCCCAGCTGGCCTGGCTCCAAGAAGGCCCCTTCCTGCAGAAAGTGAGGCAGCATGCAAGAGGCAGTAAGGTTCCCAAAGCAGCTGCCAGGTATGGCTCACCAAAAGGAATCACACTGGAAACAGGATTAGCCTACAGAGCAGCGAGAGGCTCTGGATGAAGATGTTCTGGAAGATGCCCCACACTTCTGGAGAGCTGCTGCCAGACTTGGACAACGAGGGGGCGAGCATCAGAGCCCTTGTGGCTGGGGTGCTGGGGGATCAGGTGGGGGCTGACAAGGGGAAGCAGCTTTAGGAAAAGGTGATGGGTACCTGGGTCCTCCTGACAAAGCAAGATGGAACCGGCCCTGCAGTCCCCACACTCTGGCCACTAGTCACCACTTTGGGGCCCCAATATGTTGGGGCAAAAGAGCACTTCTGGCTGGGCATGGAGTCAGGCCTCAGCCCTGCCCTCATGCCGCTGCCGCCGCTGCCGCCGCTGTCGCCGCCTCCCTTGCCTGCTGCTTGCGCTCAGCTGGCTAGCTGGCCATGGTCCTCTTCGGGACACAGCCTTCCATGTCCAGTGCCTCAGGCCAGCCTTCATACTTATTGGTATGCTTGCTGTTCTTTATGTGCTGCTCAAAGGGGCTCTTGTTCTGCACACCCTTGGCCCCCACAAACACCCAACTGTCCCGGAAGGCCAGGTCCTTGATGTTCTTGCTGCCCAGATCACTGAAAAGCTTCCTGGTCTCTTCATTCATCTTGGTGGCTGGGTCATCGTAGGACCTCCCTCAGGAGGACCATTAGTAAACCTGGACAGGGAAGTGATTGGAATTAATACCCTGAAAGTGACAGCCGGGATCTCCTTTGCAATCCCATCTGATAAGATTAAAAAGTTCCTGACTGAGTCCCATGACAGACAAGCCAAAGGCAAAGCCATCACCAGGAAGAAGTACAGCGGCATTCGGATGATGTCACTCACATCCAGCAAAGCCAAAGAGCTGAAGGACCGCCACCAAGACTTCCCAGATGTGCTTTCAGGAGCGTATATCATTGAAGTGATTCCTGATACCCCAGCAGAAGCTGGTGGGCTCAAGGAAAATGATGTCATAATCAGCATCAATGGACAGTCGGTGGTCTCTGCCAGTGATGTCAGTGACGTCATTAAAAAGGAAAGCACCCTGAACATGGTTGTCCGCAGGGGCAATGAGGACATTATGATCACGGTGATTCCTGAAGAAATTGACCCGTAGGCAGAGGCATGAGCTGGCCTGCATGTTTCCCTCAAAGACTCTCCAGTGGACAAAGCACGGTGACTCTGGGCTGGTGGCACAGGACACCCAAAACTTGACCACCATGTTGCTTGTTGAACAGAAACACCCTGGCCAACAGAATCCTTCTTGATAGTTTGCAGACAAAACAAATGTAATGTTACACATCTGCAGATGGAAGCTTGCCCTTCTGTATCCTATGTATGCAGCGTGTGCTTTTTCTTGCCAGCTTGGACTGTTCCTGCTTAGACAGTCAACACTTATCTCCTCCCTTAACCAAGTCGTCATCTTAGTCCAACTAAGGCAGTTGATGTAAAGCATAGTTAAGAGGAAGGCCCCATGGGAGCCAGCATGGTACCAGGTGTGTTTATGCTTCCCTCCAAGTCTGTGCCCGGAGGAGGTTGATGCTGGAGACCACAGGCGGGTGAACGCTGGCTTCCAAAATGGCCAAAGTTGCCTCTTTTAGGAATCTCCTCCGAACTGGGGGCACAATGACTTTGAGTCTGAGCTATTAAAATACTTCTTCATAAAAAAAAAAAAGGGAACCTCCCGGCCGGGAGGCGCCGGGCCCCGCGGGCGGCGGCGGCAGCGGCGGCGGTTGCCGATGGGCTGATTCGGGGCCCAGGACGTCCCTCGACAGTGGGGACGAGGAGGTGTCGGCCGCGGTTCGAGCCCGGTGTCGGGCGGCGTAAACTTGTTCGCCAACGACGGGAGCTTCCTGGAGCTGTTCAAACGGAAGTTGGAGGAGGAGCAGCGGCAGCGGCAGGAGGAGCCGCCCCCGGGCCTGCCGCGACCCGATCAGCCGGCAGGCGCAGCCGGCCCCGGAGATCCGAAGAGGAAGGGCGGCCCGGGCTCCACACTCAGCTTCGTGGGCAAGCGCAGAGACGGGAACAAACTAGCCCTCAAGACGGGAATAGTAGCCAGGAAGCAGAAGACGGAGGATGAGGTATTAACAAGTAAAGGTGATGCATGGGCCAAGTACATGGCAGAGGTGAAAAAGTACAAAGCCCACCAGTGTGGCGATGATGATAAAACTCGGCCCCTGGTGAAATGACCCCCTTTCCCCGCCTGCCCATGGCCTGGGACTCTCTGCGATGTACATAACTGTTTAATGCAGCGGCAGCGGCGGCAGCCTCTCCCCACCCCCCAAGGACTTATACGCAGAAGGAAAAAGAGACGCTTCCCGCAGCCGCGGATGGTTCTCCAGGACTCTTTTTTTACCTTGAGCACTTACCTCCTGAGACTTCATAGAACAGTGGTTTACTGTCCCCTCCCTTCCCCACCTCCTTGATCTCTCTGGCTCTTCCTGTTTTCCACTTCTCACCCCACCTCCCTCCCCTTAGCCATCATTTCTGGGAAGTAAAGAACATGACTTAGTGCTGGAAAAAAAAAAAACTCCATCATCAATGCCCTCAAGGCCAAGCTACAGATGGCTGAGGCCGCCCTGGCTCTGTCTGAGCAGAAGGCCCAGGACCTGGGGGAGCTCCTGGCCACCACAGAGCAGGAGCTGCGGGGCCTGGCACAGAGGCAGGCAAAGGAGCATAGGCTAGAGCAGCAGGAAGCTGCAGGGCGGGAGTCTCAGCTCCTCAGAGACTTGTCTGCTGCCAACGAAAAGAACCTGCTCCTGCAGAACCAGGTGGACGAACTGGAGCGGAAGGTGATGTCTCAGCAGGAGCAGCTGTTCCTGACCAGGCAGGAACTGACCACCATGTCAGCCGAGCTGAAGATGCGCGCTGTGCAGGCTGAGGAGCGCCTGCAGCTGGAGAAGAAGAGGTCCCGGCAGAGCCTGGAGGACTCAGAGCGCCTGCGCTTCAAGGAGTGGAGCACATGACTCGCCACCTGGAGGAGAGTGAGAGGGCCATGCAGGAACGGGTGCAGAGGCTGGAGGCCTCAAGGCTGTCCGTGGAGGAGGAGCTGAGCCGAGCAAAGGTGGCAGCACTCGGCGAGCGCAGCCAGGCTGAGGAGGAGCTCATCAAGGCCAAGAACCAGCAGCAGCGCCTGGCTCACCTGGAGGAGAAGCTGCAGCTGCTGGCGCAGGCGCGGGATGAGGCTCAGAGCGCCTGCCTGCAGCAGAAGCAGTCGGTGGCTGATCCCCAGGCCCGGGCTGGCCAGCTCGGCCTGCAGGTGGAGGGCCTGCGGAGGCGCCTGGAGGAGCTGCAGCAGGAGCTGAGCAACAAGGACCAAGAAAAGGTGGCCGAGGTGACCAGGGTGCGGGTGGAGCTGCAGGAACAGAACGGCCGCCTGCAGGCCGAACTGACAGCTCTGGAGGCGCCGAAGGAGAAGTTGGCGGCCCTGGAGCGCCAGCTGAAAGTGATCTCAAGTGACCACCGGGAGGCGCTGCTGGACAGGGAAAGCGAGAACGCCTCCCTTCGGGAGAAGCTTCGGCTTAAGGAGGCCGAGATCGCCAGGATCCTCGACGAGGAGGCCCAGAGAGCCGTTTTCCTGCAAAATGCTGTTCTGGCCTACGTGCAGGGCTCCCCCCTGAGGGTCCTGAGCCCCCAAAAGTGAGGGGAGGCAGGGAGACCATGGGAGCAGCAGGCATGTGGCATCTGCCCCCATCTGGGTCCCACCTCTGCTGTCCATTCCTCTCAAGGCACAGGACATCAGGCAAGTCCACGCTACTGATGCAGCGTTTTCAGCTGGAAACAGTGCCAAGACGGACTGGCAAGTGGGATCTCTGCAGCTCGCCACCACTGGGTGGGCAGAGTCTGGCCGGCCGAGAGGATGGCGTGGCATTGCCCAGCCCAGGGAGTGGTGGTGCCCGGGACAGAAGACGGTTTGCAGGAGCCTGAGCAGTCCCCGGTACAACGCGGCCTTGGACAGCGCTCCCTAGGCGCATTCGGAAATACAGAACATTTGTACTTTGGAAAAAAAAAAAAAGCTTTTTTTTTTCATTGGTTTATGCAACTTTATTGAAGAAAAATAAATCAATTACTAGCAGAGCTATTAGTTGATCACTCATCCATTGACAACTTGCATCATTTATTCAGTGCTATATTAAACAGTGTATTGGAAGATAGATTAACTAATAGCTCCAAGCCTCCTAACAATTTAAATGAAAATTACAAAATGTTTTGAGACCCTATTTTGGAATACAAAGGGTGTTTGACTTCCAATTTCCATTCTCTGTAGAACAAGAACAGGTCATTCCTTTATTGACATGCATAAGATACATCACATTTTCTGTTCTGCTGATGCTATAAATTCAATACCAATCCTCCAGCCACATCAGTTATGAGCATAAAGTATATCATGTAACCTCAAATCTCTAACAGTGGAAGGCTTAAAGAATGGATGCTAGAATAATGCTGCTTCCTTTGATGTGACAACTGAGCATCCGTCTCCCTCCCCCTCAGGTGAGTTCTTCAGCATGTTAGAGCAGTGAGGAATGGTTTTAGTCTCATAACCAAGTTAGAGTGAAGACATTGGCCACATAATACACATGCTCCATTTTTAAAAAAATTCTGAATCTTGGGCAACTGTTCTCTTGTAACTACTTTACAGTTTCTAAAAGCAGTTATTGTCCAAAGCTGGAAGAACTTAGTAAGTCTTCTCAGATGAGCATGTGAATGAATGGAGGGAGGTAAACAAAAAATAAAATTAAAAAAGATGAGGTCTGATAGGGGAGCAGCCGGATAAGAAAATCAAAAAAGGAACAGTAATTTAAAGTTTATTCCAGCTATAATGCAGGTTATTCTGACTTTAAGGTAGCATCACATGGCAAACTTCTGAGTCCATTCCCGAGATATTCTGTTGTACTTATCTCTGTCTGTCTTATAGATCCGTGCAATCTCTGGCACTAGGGGGGGTCATCTGGATTTGGATCACATAGCAGTGAACAAATGGATAAAAGAACTTTAGAAATAGTTAAAGCAGGAGACCACTGTGATCTTAGAATATCGAGACAAATGCTGCCATTACTGTTAATATTTGGATGATAAATTCTTGTTGTAAATGCAAGGTTAGGTGGTTTGAAGGGGTAGTCTGTAGGAAAATGAATTGTCAAAAAGAATACACCGCCTTGATATGCGCTGTCATTAGGTCCCATAATTGTGGCTTGCCAATGAAACACATCATCCCCAACTGGACCTGCAGAACATTGTGCGGGAGGGTCACGGGCCAATGTTTTGTTTTGTTTTTCCGGATACAGTCGCTGCCTTTATTATATTCCAAGGGGAGCAGAGCAGCTCCAGGCCTCAAGGACGGGCTCTCAGGAATGACCAGGGTGCTGGGCTGAGCACAGTAATTTCTTGGGAGCCCATATACGAGGCCCTAGAGCTGGAGCCCCAGGATCAAAAGCTAAGGCTGTGAGTAAGTGTCCTAATTACCAGGCTCAAGGACACTCCTCCACCCCAGCATGTGGGTGGGTCATATCCCTCCAAGAACTCCTGTGCCCACTCCCCCAGGCATTCATCCCCGGTCAAGAGGGGATGCAAAATTCAGTGTGACCCCACCTCTTCAGTACAGAGTACAAGGTCCCTCAAAGTCAACACCTTCCCATGGCCGCAGCTGCTGACACAGCCCTTATGCCAGCTCTCACCTCATGGGCAGAGGGCCTGGGAGAAGTAGAGGAGGAGCAGACTGAGAGCCAGGGGTCTGCTTCTCACCTGGGCCCTGGTGGACACGTTCAAAATCAGATTAGGAAAGCCTTTGAGCAAGGAGACAAGCAGAGAGTTAGTGAAGGACAGGCAGCAAGCTGCACGTGGGCTCAAAGCCAGGAGTGGTGATAGGGTGCCAAGGGAGCATGGGAAGCAAGTGAGTACCTGAGTTATGGGGGCAGGAAGAGCACGAGCACACGTCACCAAAGAGCACTGCACAAGACATGACGGGCTCTGGAAAGGCCCTGAGCCCCATGTGGGCTCAGGGACAGGTTAGTTACAGGGGAAGCTGGCATGACTGAGGCAAAGCAGCTGGAAGGAGAAGACAACCTGAGAGCCACGAGGCCAGACACAGCAGAGGAAGCCTGGAGCCCTAAGGATAGGATGGGGTCAGGGCCAAGCGAGGGAAGAGGGTAAACGCTGGCCTGCATGCACCCAGAGTACAGCCTTCATGGCAGGGTCTGGCTGGGGCAAGGGTTTGGAGTGAGAACTCATGCAGAGCCTGCCTCATCGCCTCTGCTGGGTACCAATCCTTCTGCTCCCCAGGGAAACTGAACTCAGTGTGCATCAGCTGCTGTAACACCCCTCTTTGCAACGGGCCACGGCCCAAGAAAAGGAGCAGTCCTGCGTCCGTGCTTCGGCCTGAGCTCCCCACCACCATGCTGCTCCTCAAACTAGCCCTCTGCTTGGCACACTGCTGAAGCTGGAGGAGACTCAGCCTCTCCTGCATTGTTCTTCCGGCCCTTGCTCACCCCCTGCTCCTTGACAGTCTTCTGGGTATCCTCTTATCCTGGGTAGGGCGGGGAATCTGTGTTCTGGTTTTTAGTTCCTTTCCAAATAATGAAAGAGCTCAGTGTAAAACAGTTTTGCAAGCTCTGTCAGTTCGGTCTGACTTTTCAGTGTGCTTAAGGGAAAGGGAGGGTGGAGTGAACGTGTGCCCCACTGTCTGTAGAGCAGAATCAAGGCCAGGCTGGCAGAATTAACCCCTAGGAGATACTTAGATGGGCCTGTGTCTTTCCCAAGGCCACAGCGTCCACTCCCGGCCGGGACAAGGGCGCAGGTTGGTCTCCGCAGCACGAGGGTGCCCGTTGCTTCTGCGGAGGGTGGGCCTTCTGTACCTGACACTCACACTTCGTGCTCCTGAAACCCGTTCTCTGCGGCAGAATTGGCTGGCTTTGTCTCTGATGACTCGAGACTCGGTTGCTGGGGCTGAGGCTCGGGTTTGTCCTCACCCTGAAAAGTGCTTAAGAAAACCTTGTTAGTTCTCCTTGCAGAGGAGCCGCGCCGGGAAGCAACGGAGAGGAGCGCGCGGCGCGCGGAGCGGGCGCGGTCTGCGGTGGAGGCCGCCTGCGCGCAGGCACTTCTCCTGGTTGACATGGCGCAGTCAGGTGGCAGCAGAGCACCTGCGGGAACACGCTGCGGAACTGCTGTGACGACACGGTGTACAGGAGCGGGTTGAAGACGGAGCTCAGGTAGAAGAAGGTGTCCGAGAAGGGCAGGAGGGTCATGTACGCCCGGAAGTAGGCCCTCGTCCAGTCGTGCTTGGGTTTGGCTGCAGCCATGATCCTCCGGACCTGGTTAGGCATCCAGCAGATGGCCAAGGTCGCAACGATCAGTCCTGCGCAGGCGAGAGGAAGCAGAGAGAGAAAGCGGCGTGAGGACGACCATAAAAACCGTAAAACATTTAGCTCCTCCGTTCTGTGCTTACGGGCCAGGAAATGGTACCTATTTTTCAGTGTTGTGCTTGACAGCTCCTTTTGCCACTAGCAAAAAAGAATTTAACAGTGTTTCAAGGCCGGGGAAGTTGACTGTGTTAAAGACCATTAAATGCTTTACACTATTAAAAAAAAAAATTCTAAGGGCCCATTCATCTTTCCTAAAAGTCATTTACTCCCCCTTAGGAGGCCTACATGCCCCTGCCCCTTTCCCTGCTAAGATGGTATTTAAGTCTGAATTCTAAGCCACATCAGGGAGCTAACTCATTTTCCCCTGGGTATCTCCCATGCATACGCAAAGTATACACATGAATCAACCTCTGTTTGGTTTTCTCTTGTTAATCTGTCTTTTATGACATGGGTCTTAGCTAAGAACTCAGAAGGATACAGGGAAAATTACTTTTCCTCCCCTACAATGTCTTCCTCTCTCCCTGGTGCTTCAGGGCAGAGCACCTTCGCAACTGTTGCAGAACCTATAACATTATTTTACATCTCTTTTGCATCCTACGTATTTCCCCCCTCTTGACTGTCTGGCAGTGATTTTTGCTTATTTTTCCTTGTTAACCGACATGTAGTTCAGTGTCAAACATAAACTCAGGAATTGTTACAGATGAACAGTTCCTGCCTTTGACTTACTATTAAACACTAATGGAAAGAAAGACAACCAAATTGCAACATTATAAAACAACCACAAGCCAAGGCTGACAGAAGTGATGGTTTCTGGTGTCAGAGTGTCCCCAGGCAGGATCAGAAGAGAATCTAAAAACTTCCCTTTCAATACTCTTCATCCTCCTCTGAGGGGTCTAGTCACCCATTACCTAAACACAATTGTCTCCAAAGTAAACTCTCCCTTTCCCTGTTGCAAGTAAATTCAGACTGAGAAATTCACATGCAGGTGTAAATTACTATCTGAGGTATTTATAACAAGATCTGACTCTAATGGGGGAGTGGTGGTTGGGATATTGAATCTAAAAAAAAAAAAACTTTTTTTTTTTTCACAAAATCACATTTATTAGTGTCACTGCTGAGCTCATCAGAAAAGTCTTTAAATATCGGGAAGTTGCCTGGCTCACCATATTAGATGTGAGTTTTCCAAAATTGTACTTTTCACTTGAAAACTCAAATTTGATATTTGGCAATAGTTCTTATTTTCCTTGACATGACAGCCTCAATTTAGTTTTGAGAAAGTGTCTGTGAAGTACCCACATCTGGGTAATCATGGTGTCAGGGGTGCGTGTCAAATGGCGTCCTGTGACAAAGGGCTCACAACTGTGTCACACGAGTGCTTCCCCTCTAGACAACCTGGGGTTCTGGGTGCGAACTTCCCACTTCTTCACCTGAGATAGTAAAAAGACATGCACTCGAAGGCTGAAGTTCAATAAAAATTAAAAATTGTCCGTGCGAGGCTGTGAAGCACACACTGGCCATCGGGGCAGAGGGCGTGTGGTCCTGCTGAGCACCGGCCATTCTGACCCCTGGCACGCGGCACGCCAGTGTCCGTGTCTGCATGGTGACAAAGGCAAGCAATGACTTGGTAGCTATAAACAGAGTTACATGTGGGCTCTCTGCTCTGAAAGGGTCTTGAGAACTCAAAGGGGCCTGCAGACCCTATTTTGAGAACCACTGCAGCCCATGAGAATTCCATGAGTGAACAAGTGGATTTTTCTACAGTCTTTCAAGATGGATATTACAGGTCCACTGCTCCTTATGCAGAGCTCTTGGCATGAGATGCCTTTCAGACTGTAGAAAGGTAACAGTGTGTTACTCTGTAAGACCTAGCCTGGCGGGTGCTGACAGCACCATAATCAAGCACACTCAGTATTTCCTGAGGAAGAGGGGAGGGGGCCCATTGGTGGGATAGCAGCCGTAAGAAGCCTCGTGTCCATTCAGACCCAGTTTGGCCACCAAACATAGTGCCTAAGTGACTTTCAGTTGTGGAAGCATTTGGATTTTGGAGTGTAGACCTCTCCCATTATCTCCACATCACAAAAGTGCAGCTGGGAGCAGAAGGTTCCCGAGGCCCATGGGAGGGGAAGGAGTGGGCGGCATGGCAGCAACTGGGCCCAGGGCCTCCTGTGTCTGCTCTGGGTAACCCATCCTCCTAACACCGGTGGTGGCCTAGCCTGATATCAAGGTCTGGGGAGGCCCAAGGCCTTCCATGGCCAGCCCTGGGCTTCCTTCCCATCCTCTCTAGCTTCGTGCGTCCTGCATGTTCTGAACTCCAGCCACTCAGAGCTGCTGGATTCCTGAGGACATCAGGCTCTTTCCAGCTTCCAGATGATTTTTTCTTTTTTCAGTATCACTCCTGAGAATCCGAGCTCCACCAGGGTAAAACCTACAACTGAAAAGGAAATTCTTCCTTTTGGCAAATTTGTATTTCTTCAAAAGTATTTGGAGCCACTTAACAGGTGTACATCCCTAGCCCTTTGTCTCTCAACTGCCTATAAAACCCCTAGACAACTACCACCTCGGGCCTCTCTTGTCCCCTCCTGGTGTGAGCCAGGAGCTCTGTCCTTTCACTCTATAGCTGAATAAAATCCTGTACCTTGCTATCCTAAAAAAAAAAAAAAAAATTCCGTCATGTGAAAAGAAACTTGTGACTATGTGAGGTGCTGGATGTTAACAACATCGTGGTGGTCATTTTCCAATATGCATATGTAAATCATGCTATACAACTAGTAAAATGTTATATGTGAATTACATCTCAATAAAAGTTGGGGAAAATAATAGCATACCTTACCTAGAGATAAAAACTAAAGGCCCAGATTAAAAAAATTTTTTTTCATTTAAATACTCTATGCAAAAGAAATTCAGGAATTGCAAAATATTCCACGGAGTGAATATAACTCATCCTTTAACCTTTTCTAATTAAGTCTTTTCCATTTTTTATTGTCATGAAGAATGTAATAAATATCAAATAGCTATAAAGAATGAAATATCAAATATATTCTTTGTGTAGACTGAAAAAAAAAAATTTTTTTTTAGAGCAGTGTAGTCCCCAAGGCTTTCTGCAACGGTGTGGTGATCTGCCCTGTGCTGTCTGATACGGCAGCTACTAGTCACGTGTGGCTACTGAGCCCTTGAAGTGTGGCTGCTGTGCCTGAGGAAAAGGATGTTCGTGTTATTAAATTTGAACCAATTTTACAGTTCAGATAAAGAATATTTTCTCTACTATAAGGAAAGTAAGACAACAGAGAGTAGGGAAGATTTAGGTTAGCGTGTGCTCCTGGGAAGATAGTGGCTGCCACCTGGTGTTAGCAGCCTGTGGCCATGGGGGAGGGCAGGTGTGTGTTCATTATCTGAAACTGCCTAACAAACCTCCCCATAACGTAGTGGTTTAAAATAACAACGATTTGATTTGTTCCCAATTCTGCAATCTGGGTTGAGGCTCAGCCGGGCAGTTTTTCTGTTGGCCTTGCTGGTTGTTACTTGTGTGACTTCCTTCAGCAGGTCGGCTGGGAGGCCAGACGACCTGCCTGCGAGCCAGACTCAGGTAGTGGCTCTCTCTTCTTCTGGAGTTAGGGCGGAGGAGGCATCCTTGCGTCTGGGGTCCCATCTCCGAAGGGGACTCCCCTTCCGGCCCGCGCCAGGTAGTGTGCAGGCACTGGGGCTGGGTGGGGGAACAGGGCCCAAGGGAACTTGCCAGCCGGAGGCTCATACTCGGGAGCCGCACACGCTGAGGACCGAAGCACGAACCAACATTTCAGAAGTGATCGCCTGACGCCAACAGAGCCACTGCCGCTGCCGCCTCTGCTCCAGAGCACCTGCTACCTGCTGCCAGGGCTGCCTTGGAGAGCCCCTCTAACCCTGCTACATTCTCGGAGGAGAAATCGTGTCACCTGCTGGCTGCACTGGTGAAGGACTATGTCCGGATGAAGGCTCAGGAGCTGGGGCAGGAAACAGAGGGCTCCAGTGTCACTGCCCAGAAGAGATCCTGCAACTCTGCCACCTGTATCACCCACTGGCTGGGAGGCTTGCTGAGCAGAACCGGAAGTGTGGCCCACACCACTTATTGCCCACTAACATGGGCTTCAAGGTCTACAACAGGCGCCGCAAGGACCTTCAGGCCTGAGCAGCTGAATGGCTCCAGAAAGAAGATCACCATGGATGAACTCTACTTCTTTTAATTTGCATGCAAGCAACTCGTGGGATAGGGAGCATGGAAAATACACACAGATGCATGTTTCTAAATATCGAAATCATTCTTTTTTGTCGGAAATAAACTAAAGCTAAATGCAGAATAAAATCATTACCGTTTAAAAAAAAAAAAAGGAAGGTCTAGAGAAAATGCCTTTAAGTATTTGAGTAGTTCTAATGGAAGATTATTTTTAAAGGATTCATGAAAGTACTTTCTATTCCCATTAAGGAATTTTAGGATCTGGTGCCAGCACAAAATAGATTATTTCATTAACATTACAGGGGAAAAAAATCTTGTGGATCAGAGTAAAAGGAATTAAAGAGATTAGGTATACTGAAAAGATAAAGCTGACAAATCTAGATGTCTGGGGGACATAGGAAAGAAGCATGAACATAGAAACTGTCAAAATAAAAAGCAGAATTAACAGCTATATGAAAATAAAAGTGAAGTTTACAAATAAAGAGATAAGTAATTGGAATAAACCCATGAAACTTAAGAGAGTTACACTATGTAGCACAAAGCATCATATAACATAGTTTGGGAAGTCTCTTCCCAAGAAAACTTGGGCAAAGTAAGTAACAGGTCATGAACAAAAAAATGCTGTGTTTTTCCTTTGTGGTTGTTATATATGCTAATATGAATACTGAAGAAATAATGTCTAGAGTCTACCATTTTCCCAAAAGAGCATATGGAAAAGGTTGATGGATTAAAAACATTTCACGTTTTGCAATGCAAAAAAAAAAAAATTTTTTTTTTGACGTTTCAATATTTTATTCAAGTTTTAAGTGATGTTAATTACAGCATTTGAAGGGGAGGATCTAATTCCACACAAAATGGAAGACTCTAAAATGTGCCCATTAAACTGCTAAAAAAATAAACAGAGTGGTGAAAATATAACAGAAGTCCAATTTAGATTCCAAGTTTTGTCACCATGTGATTACATTCACGGAGACTTCCCAGCTTGCAGCTGGAGCTCTTAGAAGCTACTTCATACTCTGGTGCAAGAGCAAAACACCACACGAAAGGGAATTATTGGTTTTATCACATCCACCTTCTCCACCCCAAAATAGCACAAAAGATACAGCTACCATGCCCTGCAGACTACTTTTGATGTAAAAGAGGTGATAGACTGGGGTGGAAACAGGTCATGAAGGTCTGTCTAAAAAAGCCCCTTTCAGAAGAGTTTATACACACCATCAATGACCTCAATTAGGGTATGAAACCAAGATTCAATTCTCAGTAAGTCACAATTTCATTCATTTACTCAATATAAACTTACAAAGTGCCTACAAATTACCAGCTTCCACTTGCAGCCATTTCTAAATTAAAAAAGAAACCTGACATCCCTAGAGGGGCCACCAAGTTCCCCCCAAGTCCACAGCTGAAAGGACCAATTTTGGAATTGGGTTTCTTCTGTACCTCTAAAAGGGTAACACCTTAAAGCTGAATCATCTTTAACCTGGAGGTCCAACATATTTAGCAATACTTGCATCCCAGACATACAACATTGAAAGGTACACTAAAGTCTGAAGGTAGCTATGCTGCAAAAGTGTTTAAAATCAAACGATTGTACAATATTCATTTATGCTTGAAATTCCAGTCCTAGACCAAGCTTGTGGCCACCAGCATTGACATTCTTGCCATCCAGCAGAGCTGATAGCGTCAGTTTGATACCTGGTTTTAGGGTCTGAGTGTATCCTAAACCTATCAGGCTGGAGGTTTTTTTTTGTTTTTTTTGTTTTTGGAAGCAACAAGCAGCTTTACTGAGAGATGGGCCAGTGGTCAGGGTGGGTGGAAGATTGGAGGGAAAGGGAGAATGTTGGCCTGGGGTGAGGTGCCGGTCCCGGCATCACACGTCCAGGTCGGACTGAGAGGCCGGCTTGCTGTAGGCGCCGGTCTTGCGCAGCACGATGCCCGGGCTGAAGGCAGCCCCCAGCGGCCGGTGGCGGACCACATGCCTGTACGACGTGGGCTGGCAGTCGAAGTAGTTAATGTTGAGCTTCCGGGCGATGTGACGGCCCAAGTATTCCATTTGCTCGTAGCGCTCTGACAGGTGTACCAGCACCAGAGGCTCCAGTTTGTGGCCAGACAGAACCAGCTGGAAGAAGCACCTTCCAGACGCGTCGGAGCTGAGCGCCAGGCGCACGTAGACCAGGTGCATGGGGCCCTGACACACGGTGCGGCCCTGGATGGAGAAGTGGTACAGGCCGCGCGTGTGGTCCAGCACCAGGCGGCGCCTCGGCAGCGAAGAGATCATGAGCCACAGGCCCACGCCCACGCCGTACGCAGGGAATCCCCAGATCTCCTGCTTCTGCACCTGGCTCACGAAGCTGACGGGTGCAGAACTATCTGTACAACGTGCTGGAGCGACCCCGCGGCTGGGCGTTCGTCTACCACGCGTTCGTAAGAATCCTAAGGTAATGAACAATCAGAAGCTGTTGACCTGGCTTCATGAAATCATCACCTGAGGAAATATTTTTAAAGTTCCAGTGCCGAGGCCCCCTCCCAGCGCACAACAGACTAGAACCTCTGCGAGTGGAGACAGGCCATCGTCTGTCTTCAGTCTGCTGCAAAGGTGGGACTGCCAGTCCGTCCCGCCCCTCCGTCTAACATCCAAGGGGAAATGAAGCCCGAAGCTGAAATGACTGGCCTAACGTCCCAGCTGAACTAGAACTAAAACCCAATTTTTCTGCCTTCAGGCCCAAGTTCCAAGCTAACCTGAAGCCTAGAATTTTGAGATACACAGTTATCTTGATACACACAAACGTCACTAAGTGGAATATATTGCTTAAATTACTTTGACTGTATGCATTTAAAGAGAATATCTGTGTTAGAAGAATTAAAGTATATATGTTCAGTTCATTCCTTAAAAAAAAAAACATTTTTTTTTCTTTAAAGAATGGTGAGTTTTATTGTGTTTGCAAAAATCAGTAAGTAATCTTTTAAGAAATGTAGACAACATGGGAAAGGATAAAGAAAAAAGCAAAACACCACTCCAAATCTTATAACCCAGAAAATAATTGTCATTAACAGGTTGACATAATTCCAAATACCTCTCTGAGCCTCTATACAGGTAGAAAAGAATTTAGAAAACTGTATTATATATGCTATTTTAATACAAAAAGCAAAAGTTATAACAGTTTGCTTGTTTCACAGAAGACAGAGTTTTCACTTTTTTTGTCTACTTCAGCAGGTTTAGAGAAAAGATCTCAGTGACAAATTAGGGATAAATATAAAATATTTATACATGGGCTTTTACTAGTGATTGACTAGTATTTGCTATAGAGATTTTAAACTGAGTGCTATTATGGCTTATCAGTTTTACAACATTGGATCAAGAATATTTTACTAAACATCATTTTGCAAGCTGGATTGGTATAGATATTTACACATGAAGAAGCTTCTAATTTTTCCCATGTATATAGAATTTGTAGTAATATATTCCTGCTAAACTTTATACTAAAATATAGAATTTATACATTATTGATGATAAATATTTATTCAAAGTATTTTTGGATATAAAGAAGTCCAACTCTTTGAGAACAATTCTAACCTATACTGAGTTCTCTGTTTTTCAAATTTCTGTAGCATGTATAGATTTAAACTAAAATCATACAAATGTAATCAAAATTCCAAAAAGAATCTCATCACTCTCCCAACCTCTTTTCTTCATTAACTCAAGTATGACCATTTTTCCAGGTGAGGACTAAATAAGAAAATGCACACCAAGTATTTAAGAATACCTGGCATTTAGTAAGGGCTCAGATATTTAGGTTTCACATCCAGTAATTTGGGGATGGAGGAACAGCTCTTGCTTATAAAAACAAGCAAGAAACCCAAAGCACACTTTTAGATTTCAGCCCCCTTAACAATCCAAAATTACCTCATATGTGTTAATACTTGTGTGCCTGAAATGGGTAATTAAATGTTTTGCTGCCGTGGACACAGTAACAGGGCACTCCCAAGGAAAATGGGGGACAGAGAAGACAGGGTACAGGGAAAGGGCCTCATCTCTACCACTCCCGGCAGAGGTGACAGGGGAACTCCTCCTGCGATGAATTTGTTGGCAAGACCTGCAGAAAGAATTTAGGTTCCTGTCAACCCAAATATCCTGACTTTGCATGCCAGACCAAAGAAGTGTATACTCAACATTTCACTGGAGGGACCTGCTCCTGACTGTATCCTGCCCATTCTTCCTGAACAAACAAGATCCAGAAATGCCATCGCTCTCAACTACCATCTATAATGTCTCTTGAGAGTTAAAAAGCCCAAGAGAAATGAACTGAGGGAGGAATGTGGTGCAACTCTGGAATGCTGTGTGGGCCCAAGTCAGACCACCAGGCCCAGTATGTGGTTCTGCTGTTTGGGTTGAGGCCAAACGCCATGTCCAGGTGGTGAGAAAGCAGGGAGGCTGCACCAGGACATCTGCAGGACCGGAATGGATTACAGTGACATCTCCAATGAACACCAAGACTATCTGCAGGGGACCCTCGCCTGTTTCCATAATGGACAAGACAAAAAGGAAGGGATACCAGCCAGATAATGGCCTGATGAAAGTCATTCACTTCTCAAATGTCGAGGATCCTATATGCCATCAGGCTCCTGATACTCTAGGCCTGGAGAGGGCCTGGCTTTCCACAGGGGCCCTACCTTCTTGGGGCTGGTTGGGATGAGGAGGTGTGTGAGGGCAGTGGGAAGGAAAATTTTCTGGTCATTCTATGACTTACGTATTAAAGAACACATGTTCTGAAAAAAAGAAATGTTTTTTTTTTCAAAGGTGACGACCTACCGTTTAATGCAAACAGCTGAACAATGACTCTTCTAAAGTAAAAAGGAAAACACTAATTGTACTTCCTTAGGCCTCCCTTTCCCCAGCTATGAAACGAGAGGGTCAGATGAGGTGACCATTAATATCACCGGGTTTCCTTGGCATGCTGTATTAGAGACGGCCTCTCATTTGCTCTCTTTATTAGCTCCCGGTGCAATCCTTAGCTTCATTTTCTAGCTGAAGAATGAAGCTCAGGGAGATTTTGGAGGTCCACCCGGAGCACATCAGCGCGTGGCTCTGGCCCCGCACCCAGTGAGTCCTGGCCCTGCCCTTCCCTCACTCCCCGAACACCCCAACCATGCTCCGTAGCCTCAGCTCTGATTTTATGATCCTGCAAACAACTGTCCTCACATTCCTCTAACGGAGAGTTGCAGCTTTGCACAGGGACGTGCAACCAGCCCTGTGCAGCTTCCGCGTGCGGTGTGTCCCCGCAGCACTGCCGGCCGGGCTGGCGCCCAGGCTCCGGAGCCCTGATGCACAGCGGCCGGGCCCCGCACAGGCTGCGTCTCCCAGCGGGCTCCTCCGCGTGCGGCTGGCACGTCTGCTGGGGCCGCCCCGACTCCTCCACCTGGACGTGGGGCTTCGGCAGCGCCCGGGACTCTCCGAGCAGCCGCCTTCGCTCTCATCACATGTGGGCTGGATGTTCCAGCAAGACTTCTTTTGTGGTTTCCTGTCTCCCATTTTCCTCTCTTGTTCATTTTAATGTCACTGATGTCCTCCTTACCACTTAATACATTTTCCTCATTATGGACATCTGGCTGAAGGCTGCGACGCAAACACTTAAGCGAGGAATTTGGAGGTTTTTAAGTGCTGTCTCCCTCAGTAAAGTGGTGAAGGTCCTCTGATCATTTATGTTTCTGCCCCATGAACCCAGGAGAATCACTTCTTCTGGAACCTTGGTGAACACAATCATGCCTGGAGCTCACTGAGGGCGCTCCGTGGGGCCACCCGGAGGAGGCGGTCTGCAGTCAAGCCCCAGAAGGATGCTTCTCCTGCCCTCTGTCTTGCCAATGCGTTTCAGCCCTGGGCAAGCTCACTATGGATCCAGTGAGGCGGAGGATTGCCAATGGAACGTTCTTGGGGTAAAAGAGTTTATACTCAGTTTTATTCTCCCAGCGGTGGGGTCGAGCAGTCTGCAGGTCTGGAATCCTCCTCCATCTCGGCCTCCACCTTTCAGCCCTGGGCAAGTTCACTATGGATCCAGTGAGGCCGAGGATTGCCAATGGAACGTTCTTGGGGTAAAAGAAAGGGGTAAAAGGAAGGGGTCTGAAAGAAAAGCTGAAAAAATTAAGTAAAGGGTGAGCAGTTAATGATATTCATTCCACATACAATATCTGTGTAAAACGATTTCCTGTAGAAGTAGCTTTAATGGTTTTTGCTCTAGAATACCGTAGGTCTATCCTTAGAGCACTCACGCCATGCTTTTTCCCTGGGTTTTAAACTTCATATAACTTTCAGAAATTGGAGAGCAAAAATTTTGCTTGTCACTGCACATCAATATAAAAAAGCTTATTTAACTTATCAAAACGTATTTATTGCCAAAACTATGCTTTTTTTTGTTAATTTTGTTCATATTTATCGGGATGACAAATCCATAGAATATATTCTTTTATGTTAAATTATGATCTTCATATTAATCTTAAAATTTTGTGGTGTCTTTTTCCTTTTTTTCCACAGTTTTAATATATTATTCTTCAATGACATTTTTTTGTAACTTTACACTTTTTTTGGTTATTTTATTTTTATAAAAATGAAAAATTAATTTAAAAAATGCAAACAACTGTTGGATTATTTATTTTAGAAATTTCCCCCTTTTGTGTTGGACTGCAAATTGAGTTTCTTTCTCTTTAGGCCTTTCACAACTAGGACTGAGAATGTATGTAAAAATTCTGTGACAGTACAGAAGGAAAACAACTTTTATGTATAGTTTCTAAAAGGGAAAAAAAAAAGAAACCCTTTGACTTCCACGTGCCCATCTCAAGACATTCCGATCATACATTTGAGGTTCTGGATTCCTGGTTTGGAGTTTTCCAATGTAAATGCAAACAGAACTGGCACACACACACACACACACACACACACACACACACACACACACATTTAAGATGAATGTAATTATTATTCCTCTTGCTGGTCACTACCATCGCTTCCTATTTCTCTTTCTTTGTGTGAATTTATTTAAAAGAAAACTTTTTGTAACGACTATTTGCACTTTAAAAATCAATAAACCCCGTTTTTTCAAGAAAAAAAAAAACCTAAGTGTCCATCAGTAGATGAATGGATAAAGAAGAGGTGGTACATATACACAATGGAATACTATTCAGCCATAAGAAGGAAACAAATCCTACCATTTGCAGCAACATGGATGGAGCTGGAGGATATTACACTCAGCAAAAAAAACCAGGCAGAGAAAGACAAGTGCCAAATGATTTCCCTCATTTGTGGAGTATAACAAAGAAGCACAACTGAAGGAACAAAATAGTAGCAGACTCAGAGACTCCAAGAAGGAACTAGTGCTTATCAAAGGGGAGGGGTGTGGGAGGGCAGGTGGGGAGGGTGAGAGAAGGTGACTGTGGGGTATTTTGTTTAGTACACATGGTGTGGGGAATCACGGGGAAAACAGTATAGCACAGAGAAGGCAAACAGTGAATCTGTGTCATCTTACTGCACTGATGGACAGTGGCTGAATTGGGGTATGAGTGGGGACTTGATAATATGGGAAAATGTAGTAACCACACTGTTTTTTCATTGAAACTTTCATAAGAGTATATATCAATAATACCTTAATAAAAAAAAGTGGGCAGAGGATATGAATAGACAGTTCTCCAAAGAAGAAATTCAGATGGCCAACAAGGAGATGGATGCTCCACATTGCTAATCATCAGGGAAATGCAAATTAAAACCACAATGAGATTTCACCTCACCCCAGTTAGAATGGTCAACATCCAAAAAACAAGAAATAATAAATGCTGGTAAGGATGCAGAGAAGAGGGAACCCTCCTATACTATTTGTGAGGATGGAAGTTAGTTCAACTGTTGTGGAAAGCAATATGGAGGTTTCTCCAAAATCTAAAAGTAGAAATACCACTGGGCTCAAGAATTCCATTCCTAGGAATTTACACTATGAATACAGGATCCCAGATTCAAAAAGAACTATGCACCCCTGTTTTTATTGCAGGACAGTTTACAATAGCCAAGATATGGAAGCAACCTATGTGTCCATCAATAGATGAATGGATAAAGAAGATGTGGTATATATACACAATGGAATATTAAACAGGCATTAAAAGAAAACAAATCCTACCATTTGCAACATGGATGGAGCTAGAAGGTATTATGCCCTGTGAAAAAAGCCAGGTGGAGAAAGACAAGTACCAAATAATTTCATTCATTTGTCTAGTATAACATCAAAGCAAAACTGAAGGAGCAAAACAGCTGCAGACTCAAAGTCTCCAAGAAGGGACATGATTACCAAAGGGAGGGGGTTGGGGACAGTGGGTGAGGAGGAAGGAAGAAGGGGACTAGGGAAATTAGGATTAGCCATCACAATATAGGTTGGTCATGGGGAAGGCAGTACAGCAAGTAGAAGACAAATAATGACTCTATAACGTCTTACTATACTGATAGACAGTGACTGCCATGGGCTGCAGTGTGGGGGAACTTGAGAATATGGCTGAATGTTGAAACCACAATGCTGTTCATGGGAAACCTTCTTAAGATTGTATATCAATGATACCTTATTTAAAAGAAAAAAGAATGGCTTCCAACCTCTGGCCTGAGCAAGAAGGATGGAGCTGTCATCAACTGGTATGGGAAGGTTGTGAGTAAGGTAGATTTGGGGGGAAAGATCAAGAGTCAGTTTAGGAGATTTTAAATGTGAGTGGCCCAGTAGACGTCCAAATCGAGATGCTGTCTGAGCAGTTGGATATTAGAGTCCGGAGTTCATGAAAGAAGTCAGAGCTGAAGATATAATAAATAGTCATTTCCATTTTCAGATGTTAATTAAAACCTTATGAGACTTTAGAGAGTGTATAAAACAACCAAGAAAATGAATGCAGCTAGAGGCATAAACAAAAGACTGAGTCCTAGGATACTAAAATAGACACACTCCTATGTCTATCACAGCATTATTTACAGTAACAAAGATATGCAAGCAACATAAGTGTCCATTGATTAATGAATGGATAATGAAGTGGTATATATAAATAGAATATTACTTAGCCATAAAAAGTGAAAGCTTATTTGTAACAACATGGGTGGACTTAGAGAGTATTATGCTAAGTAAATTAAATCAGTGAAGGACAAGTATCATATGATTTCACGTATAGGTGGAATCT
This sequence comes from Smutsia gigantea, assembly GCA_032199065.1. Lineage (NCBI taxonomy): Eukaryota > Metazoa > Chordata > Mammalia > Pholidota > Manidae > Smutsia > Smutsia gigantea. Next base: position 260,344 of record JAVSCE010002243.1, read on the forward strand.
AAAAAATAAAACAAATGGACAAGCAAAACAGAAATAGGCTCAGAAATACAGAGACAGACTAGTGGTAGCCATAGGGAAGAGGGGTGGGAGATGAGTGAAATAAGTGAAGGTGTTAAAGAGGTACAGACTTCCAATTATAAAATAAATAAGTCATGGAAATGAGAAGTGCAGCATAGAGAATATAGTCAATAACATTGTGGCATCTTTGTATGGTGACAGTGGTAACTACATTTATTGTGGTGAGCATTTCAAGTTTATAAATGTCAATTTACTATGGTGTACTGCTGAAATCAATATAATATTGTATATCATCTATACGTCAATAAAAAATAACCATTTGAAGCATAAAATAATAGTCGCATTTGAAGCATTAGATTCAGGTTAACACCAATTTAACCATTCACACACTGAAGGCAAATACATTGCTATCTGTTTTAATTAAAAACAAATCATAAAAAGATGTTAGGGAGTAGGGGGGAATTAGCAAAGTGGATTGAGAAGGAGCTGTCACTGAGGCTGGAGGAAAACCAAGTGTGAAGAAAGAACTAAGTATGAGAGAGAGATTTCACTGGTTTGAATGCTTCTAATGGCTGAAGAAACTGAGAATTACCCACTAGATTTGGCATTATGGACATCATCCATGACCTATAAGATCGTTTTGATATAGTAGTGGAAAAAAAGCCTGACTGGAATGGGTTTAAGAAAAATGGGAGAAGAGAATCTGGACAAGGATTATAGACAATCATTTTAGGAATTTTTGTTAAGAATTAGAGAAAGCAATCAGAAGGGAATATAGAGTCAAGAAAAATTCTTATATTTTTTAACGGAAGAAATTACCAGCACATTTGTAAGACTGAAGGGAAAAATAAAAATTGGTGAAGCAGATCAAAGGGTAACATTCCTGGATCAATGTGCCCAGCAGACAAGAATTTCTGATATCTCGTTGCAGAGGTGAAGGTGATGGCCACAAAAGCTCAAGGAGCGCTTCTACTCTCACAGGAAGGGAGGGAAACGCAAGAGTACAGATCATGGTGGCTGGATAAATATGGCAGTGGGAGTTCAAGGAAGTTCTCTTTTAGACCACTTCTATTTTCTCAGTGAAAGAGAAAGCAGTGTCTCTGGCTGACAGTAGAATTGGAAGAGGAAGTGGTGGAGGTTTGGAAAGAGAAAAGTTACAGAATAGTCACCTAAGGAAGTGGACTAATGAATGGAGAACTGAAATGTTACAGGAAGCCAGACACCACTGGTATGGGGCCTTCAAGTTCTTGGTCACGAATGTCAAATGAATTTAAACACATAGTCTTTATGGTCGCAGAGCTGTTTTTCCCCAGTTATGATCAGCATAGCTGCAGATATGGAAATAGACTTTAAGAAATGAGTTTTTTTCTAAAAAATGTGCTGAAGGAAGAAAATGGCCAGAAAGTGTATGGGAAGTGAAATGAAAGGAGGCATTTAGATCAATTTCATTCATAGCAAAATCCAAAGGGGCAGTGACTTTTGATTCTTTGCAGATTCATAGTGAATTTCAATGCGCAGAATAATTTTACTAGGAAAACTAGGCAAGTGGCAACAAAATAAATGTAGGCAGGAGATGATAAAAGGAAAAGGACAGGGAACTGGAACTATAAAATAGCTGAATCTTCAGTTTCAGACACATTGTGACCTGCTGATGACAAACGTCCATCTACTGTTCCTTCCTGTTTTTCCTACTTTGCAGCCTTTCTGTAACTCGAATGCCACATTCTCAGGTGGTGAATTCAGCTATCAACAAGGATGTACTTTTACTTGAAGTAGCCAACGATATTTCTGTCTCCCCCTATAGCACTATCGCCAGTGATCATTAAAAATGTGAAACAGGGCTCTCCATTAAAATATGCATGTGGATACAAGTTCAAAAGTTCAATTCCACCATGCTGCTAAAATTTAAAGACAGGAAAGTAGTAAAGTGCCATTCATCAGTCATTCAAATTGGGTATACTTAATGGAATTATGACAAAAGCCTGCATTCTTGGCAAGTGTTGCTGTGTTCAATCTTTGAGCCTTGTTAATGATATTCTACTCTTGTCATTCATTGTGGGAAATGTTAGAATAAGCATTAGAATATGATTATTGTGTAATGTAATATATTTTTTTTGCTTCTGGCCCCATGTCAAACCAGTCACCCGTCTACCTGCAGCGCTGTGACTGTTTGTCACAAATTTCAATCTCTTGGTGTTCCGGGAGCTGCCGAACTAGTTCAGCATACTTCATTTGTGTCATCAATCCCATGGCTGGCTAAAACACCCAAGTTTGTAAATAAAACTTCATGCACTCATTTGAAACATAAACATTGTTTCCATTTACTAAACTGAGAGGAGAAGCCTTGGCAGGTAGCCACATCCTTTCCTGGCATTCCTTAGATGACCTTTACTGGGCTTGATCAGGATATGAGTCACTGTTTCTGAGAACTGGAGTTTTTGCAGAGTGGTCACCTTGTTTGAAGGGAACTGAAGATGTAATTCCTTAGTCACACCTCTGTGATCTCAGTGCCAGCTGTAAAGCTGATAGAAAAAAAAATATTTTTCTTAATCCAAAACTTAGTACTTGAAGTGATAAATATTTCTTGTTTAAACAAAGGGAAAATTCTCTATTATGGAATATAAGATTCATTTTCATCATAATACCTTATTCATTGAGAATGGAAAAAGAATTTGAAGCTACTGGTCTCCATTCCAGCTTTTTGGATCTTTCTCAGTGGGTTATGCGGTTAGATATACTTCTGTTTGCATTTGATTATGTGTTAGATTATAGGGCCTTATCTGTCAGTATTGCTAGCAGAATAAAGAGGAAGGAATGAAATGGAGTAGTTGATGAATATTTAATAATACTTTTAATTAGTCCTACCAAATAAACATTTCTCATGTTGCTTTGCAAATGAGATGCCCTATCAAAGGAACTTGCAGATGGTATTTTTTTTCTTTTTCCCAGTGAAAATCTTGTGAGTCTGGTTGGACTGGTAAATGATTTTATAATCATTAATTAATTTTAATGACTGACAACTTAAAGTAAACAAAACTAATATTTAAATGTGTTTTCTTCCTAAAGTTGCTGTCAAAATATACATTGCATATTTCCCTGAAGTATTCACTTATTAAAGGCATAATCTTTTACATTTTGATATTTAGTTTATATGATTCCTTATGTATTTCTAACCACTTTAATTGGCACATTTAGTAGCTGTGGAAATCAGCAGCAAAAAAGAAATAGCGACCATAGCCTGCAAGCTGTAAAGATAATTTCAGATCATAATTAGATTACAAATGTTAATGAGGTCTCTGTGACCAGAGAGAAAACTTTCTACTCTAGTGGTGGATCTTTCAATAAATGTAAACAAGATGAACCTGATATGCCATAGCTGGGACAACATTATGGAGAAAAAAACGATAACATCATATAAGGTATTAGTGGAAAGCAAGACATTATGTACATTAAGCCAATGGCACATATCCAGAGCTACCTGAGTATTTCCTGATCTGATCAGCTGCTTTTGGGATCACTAGGGATGTCCTACTTGGATTTGAGAATTAAAGGAAATTCTCGGGGATATCTACGTGTTCTCATGGTGATCAATATTAAACCTTTATAGTTCTTGCATTCCTCCATAAGTAACTCTCCAATTTGAGAGTGAAGATTTCTCTAAAATGTAGTAGATTGGATTCCTCAGGGTCTCACTGAAATGAAACACTGATTTTGATATTGTTTTACTACAGTGTGTGTGTGCGCATGTTTTAAATGAATAATTAATTGCAAAGAGATTCTTTTTACTGTTTTTAGTGATTAACTTGTGTTATATGGAGGAAATGAACTCTTCACCTAGAAAGAGAAACAGTGGAAGAAATATAATTTCTATGTTTCTGTCACCATGACTCCCTTCACAAATGACTACAACTTATGACTTTACCTAAGTTAAAAAAAAAAGTCAGGTGTTAGTGGTGGTGAAGGTGGTTGGGAAGGTGGTAATTACAATATTTATAAACAAATGTCATTTACTACAAGCACATCTGTTTTACAATAGGTATTTTAAAATTACAGTGGCCATAACGTTTCCTAAAGCAGTGTTTGAATCCAAATTCTACCATAAAGACTTAGTCCTATATTTTGATCGGAGTCATGTTAAACAGTAGCTTCCTATTCATTGTTATGGATTGGAAATATTTCTCTAAGGCACTGTGTAAGCCAGATTGGTAAGGACAGGAAGAGATAAATCTATTGCAGAATAACTCTAAATCTTTTCCAATACCCATGTTCTTCTTAAGTCTCCTGCAGTTCTTCTCAATCTTCCAGGTTCATTTTCTAGAAGTTTCCTGATGATTTTTCATTAGAAGCCTTATAAAAAAAAATCCTAGGTTTTCATCAGAAAATTACATTTACAGTTCTACTCTGAAAGTGTTTATCTATAGAATTACCCATGAGTTCATCTCCTAGGTTAGTTCCACCTTCCACCTCTATAGAGGAAAAGTTATCTTTTATGGCATAATCCAAAATCCATACAACCCAGAGAGGTGTTGCCCAGCCATTTTTCACTACTATGAAAACTCTGAAATTTTATCTTTACAACAGTTAAGAACTTGAAAGACAGACAAGTTTTTCCTTCACCCTATAGCTAATATTTTAGAAAGCCATTTTAGCAAAGATTGAAGAAAAAGGGAAAGGCTTATTCTCCTTACTTTTTTTTAAGAGTTTATTTTGGTATCATTAATCTACAATTACATGAGCAATATTACGGTGATTAAACTACCTCCTTCATCAGGTCCCCCACACCAACCCCAATACAGTCAGTGTCCATCAGCGTAGTGAGATGCTATAGAATCACTACTTGTCTTCTCTGAGTTGTACAGCCCTCCCTGTGCCCCCCTAACATTACATCTGCTAATCATAATGTCCCTTTTTCCCTCTTGTCCCTCCCTTCCCATCCATCCTCCCCAGTCCCTTTCCCTTTGGTAACTATTAGTCCATTCTTGGGGTCTGTGAGTCTGCTGCTGTTTTGTTCCTTCAGTTTTTTTCTTAGTTCTTATACTCCACATATGAGTGAAATTATTTGGTACTTGTCTTTTTCGGCTTGGCTTATTTCACTGACCATAATACCCTCTAGCTCCATCCATGTTGTTGCAAGTGGTAGGATTTGTTTTCTTCTTATGGCTGTATAATATTCCATTGTGTATATGTACCACACCTTCTTTATCTATTCATCTAATGATGGACACTTAGGTTGTTTCCATTTCTTGGCTATTGTAAATAGTGCTGCGATAAACAGGGGTGCATCTGTCTTTCTCAAACTGAGCTGCTGCATTCTTCGGGTAAATTCCTAGGAGTGAAATTCCTGGGTCAAATGGTATTTCTATTTTGAGTTTTTTGAGGAACCTCCATACTGCTTTCCACAATGGTTGAACTAATTTGCATTCCCACCAGCAGTGCAGGAGGGTTCCCCTTTCTCCACATCTTCGCCAACATTTGTTGTTGTTTGTGTTTTGGATGTTGGCTATCCTCATTGTTGTGAGGTGGTATCTCATTGTGGTTTTAATCTGCATTTCTCTGATGATTAGTGATGTGGAGCATCTTTTCATGTGCCTGTTGGCCATCTGAATTTCTTCTTTGGAGAAGTGTCTATTCATGTCCTGTGCCCATTTCTTAATCGGATTATTTGCTTTTTGTTTGTTGAGGTGCATGAGTTCTTTATATATTTTGGATGTCAACCCCTTATCGGATACGTCATTTATGAATATATTCTCCCATACTGTAGGATGTCTTTTTGTTCTACTGATGGTGTCCTTTGCTGTACAGAAGCTTTTCAGCTTGATATAGTCCCACTTGTTCATTTTTGCTTTTGTTTCCCTTGCCCGGGGAGATATGTTCATGAAGAAGTCGCTCATGTTTATGTCCAAGAGATTTTTGCCTATATTTTTTTCTAAGAGTTTTATGGTTTCATGACTTACATTCAGGTTTTTGATCCACCTTGAGTTTACCTTTGTGTATGGAGTTAGACAGTAGTCCAGTTTCATTCTCTTATATGCAGCTGTCCAGTTTTTCCAACACCAGCTGCTGAAGAGGCTGTAATCTCCGCAAAGTATATCCAAGGCTTCCTTATGAAATATTAATTGACTGTATAAGTTTGGTTAATGTTTGGATTTTCTATTCTATTCCACTGGTCTGTGGGTCTGTTTTTGTGCCAATACCAAATTGTCTTGATTACTGTTGCTTTGTAGTAGAGCTTAAAGTCAGGGAGCGTAATTCCCCCTGTTTTATTCCTCCTTCTCAGGATTCCTTTGGCTATTCGGGGTCTTTTGTGGTTCCATATGAATTTTAGACTTATTTGTTCCAGTTCATTGAACAATGCTGTTGGTATTTTCATCGGGATTGCCTTGAATCTGTAGATTGCTTTAGGTAGTATAGCCATTTTGACAATATTGATTCTTCCTAGCCAAGAGCATGGGATGAATTTCCATTTATTAATGTCCTCTTTAATTTCTCTTAGGAGTGTCTTGTAGTTTTCAGAGTATAGGTCTTTCACTTCCTTCATTAGGTTTATTCCTAAGTATTTTATTCTTTTTGATGGAATTGTGAATGGAATTGTTTTTCTGATTTCTCTTCTGTTAGTTCATCATTAGTGTATAGGAAAGCAACAGATTTCTGTGTGTTAATTTTGTATCCTGCAGCTTTAATGAATTCAGATATTAGTTCTAGTAGTTTTGGAGAGGAGTCTTTAGGGTTTTTTATGTACAGTATCATGCCATCTGCGAATAGTGATAATTTGACTTCTTCTTTACCAAACTGGATGCCTTGTATTTCTTTGTTTTGTCTTATTGCCGTGGGTAGGACCTCCAGTACTATGTAGAATAACAGTGGAGAGAGTGGGCATACCTGTCTTGTTCCCGATCTTAGATGAAAAGCTTTCAGCGTCTTGCTGTTAAGTATTATGTTAGCTGTGGGTTTGTCATATATGGCCTTTATGATGTTGAGGTACTTGCCCTCTATACCCATTTTCGTGAGAGTTTTAATCATGAATGGATGCTGAATTTTGTCAAATGCTTTTTCAGCATCTATGGAGATGATCATATGGTTTTTGTTCTTCTTTTTGTTGATGTCGTGGATGACGTTGATGGATTTTTGAATGTTGTACCATCCTTGCATCCCTGGGATGAATCCCAGTTGATCATGGGGTATGATCCTCTTGATGTATTTTTGAATTCGATTTGCTAATATTTTGTTGAGTATTTTTGCATCCACGTTCCTTAGGGATATTGGTCTGTAGTTTTCTTTTTTGGTGAGGTCTTTTCCAGGTTTTGGTATTAGAGTGATGCTGGCTTCATAGAATGAGTTTGGAAGTACTCCCTCCTCTTCTATTTTTTGGAAAACTTTAAGGAGAATGGGTGTTATTTCTTCTCTATATGTCTGGTAGAATTCAGAGGTGAATCCATCTGGTCCGGGGGCTCTGTTCTTGGGTAGATTTTTGATTACCAATTCAATTTCGTTGCTGGTGATTGGTCTGTTTAGTTTTTCTGTTTCTTGTTTGGTCAGTTTTGGAAGGTTGTATTTTTCTAAGAAGTTGTCCATTTCTTCTATGTTTTCCAGCTTGTTAGCATATAGATTCTCATAATATTCTCTTATACTTCTTTGTATTTCTGTGGGATCCGTCGTGATTTTTCCTTTCTCATTTCTGATGCTGTTTTTGTGTGTAGATTCTCTTTTTCTCTTAATGAGTCTGGCTAGGGGTTTATCTATTTTGTTTATTTTTTCAAAGAACCAGCTCTTGTTTTCATTGATTTTTTCTATTGTTTTATTCTTCTCAATTTTATTTATTTCTTCTCTGATCTTTATTATGTCCCTCCTTCTGGTGACTTTGGGCCTCATTTGTTCTTCTTTTTCCAATTTCAGTAATTGTGGCTTTAGACTATTCATTTCGGAATGTTCTTCTTTCTTTAGATAGGCCTGGATTGCAATATACTTTCCTCTTAGAACTGCCTTTGCTGCGTCCCACAGAAGTTCTGGCTTTGTGTTGTTGTTGTCATTTGTCTCCATGTACTCTTTGATTTCTGTTTTGATTTGGTCTTTAACCCATTGATTTAGGAGAATGTTGTTAAATCTCAATGTATTTGTGAGCCTTTTTGTTTTCTTTCTCAAATTTAATTCTAGTTTTATACCTTTATGATCTGAGAAGTTGGTTGGTAGAATTTCAATATTTTCGACGTTACTGAGGTTCTTTTTGTGGCCTAGTATGTTGTCTATTCTGGGAAATGTTCCATGTGCACTTGAGAAGAATGTGTATCCTGTTGCTTTTGGGTGTAGAGTTCTGTAGATGTCTGTTAGGTCCATCTGTTCTAGTGTGTTGTTCAGTCCCTCTGTGTCTTTACTTATTTTCTGTCTGGTTGATCTGTCCTTTGGAGTGAGTGGTGTGTTGAAGTCTCCTAAAATGAATGCATTGCTTTCTATTTCCTCTTTAATTCTGTTAGCATTTGTTTCACATATGCTGGTGCTCCTGTGTTGGGTGCTTATATAGTTGTAATGGTTGTATCTTCTTGTTGGATTGACCCCTTTATCATTATGTAATGTCCTTCTTTATCTCTTGTTACTTTCTGCGTTTTGAAGTTTATTTTGTCTGATACAAGTACTGCAACACCTGCTTTTTTCTCCCTGTTATTTGCATGAAATATCTTTTTCCATCCCTTCACTTTTAGTCTGGGGATATTTCTGCATTTGAGGTGAGTTTCTTGTAGGCAGCATATAGATGGGTCTTGCTTTTTTATCCATTCTGTTACTCTGTGTCTTTTGATTTGTGCATTCAGTCCATTAACATTTAGGGTGATTATCGATAGATATGTACTTATTGCCATTGCTGGCTTTAGATTCGTGTTTACCAAAGGTTCAGGGGTTGCTTCTTAACTATCTAACAATCTAACTTAACTTTCTTGTTAAGTTATTGTAAACACAGTCTAATCTTTCTTTATTTCTCTCCCTTCTTATTCTTCCTCCTCCATTCTTTATATACTAGGTGTTTTATTCTTTGCCTTTAGTTAGCATTTGGATGGTCTGCTTTCTTTGCTATGATTTTATTTTCTCTGGTGATATCTTTTTAGTCTTAGGAGTGCTTCCCTCTAGAGAACTACCCTTAAGACATCCTGTAGAGGTTGTTTATGGGAGGCAAATTCTCTCAGCTTTCGCTTCTCTGGAAATTGTTTAATCCCTCCGTCATATTTAAATGATAATCGTGCTGGATACAATATTCTTGGTTCGAGGCCCTTCTGTTTCATTATGTTGAATGTATCATGCCATTCTCTTCTAGCCTGTAAGGTTTCTGTTGAGAAGTCTGATGATAGTCTGATGGGTTTTTCTTTGAAGGTGATCTTTTTTCTTTCTCTAGCTGCCTTTAATACTCTGTCCTTATCTTTGATCTTTGCCATTTTAATTATTAAGTGTCTTGGTGTTGTCTTCCTTGGGTCCCTTGTGTTAGGAAATCTGTGGGCTTCCATGGACTGCGAGACTATTTCCTTCCCCAGTATGGGGAAGTTTTCAGCAATTATTTCTTCAAAGACACTTTCTATCCCTTTTTCTCTCTCTTCTTCCTCTGGTACTCCTGTAATGTGAATATTGTTCCATTTGTATTGGTCACACAGTTCTCTTAATATTCTTTCATTCCTAGAGATCCTTTTATCTCTCTCTGCCTCAGCTGCTCTGTATTCCTGTTCTCTGATTTCTTTTCCATTAACAGTCTCTTGCATCTCGTCCAGTCTGCTGCTAAGCCCGTCGATGGCTTTTCTCATTTCTGCATTGTCTTTCCTGACTTCCCTCACTTACTCCCCCCGCTCTTGCATATTTCTCTGTAGATCCATCAACGTGGTTATGACTTTTATTCTGAATTCTTTTTCAGGAAGCTTCTGCATTTCCAATCCTTCAGGTTCCCTCTCAGGTGTTATCTGGGTCTGGGTGATTTTTGTCCGTACCGTATTCCTCTGTCTTTTCATGTTGATAGAAGTGGTTGCTGGTAGGTGCCACGTATGTCAGCTGGGCTCTGTAAGACTAAAAAAAAAAAAAAAAGAGAAAAAACCAACAAGCAAAAAAAAGAAGGAAGAGAAAGGAAAGAGAAAAAGAAGAAAGAAAAGAAAGGGAAAAAAAACCCCACAAAAACGCCCACCCGGAGTGGATTCTGTAAGGATGCTGTAGGTGTTGCTGTTGCTCCACTATTCCACAGCCACATCCGCTCCGCTCTTTGTAGCTCTGGCTGCGGCGGTAACGAATGGGAGGCTGTTGTTCTCTGTATAAAGTTTTATTGTGGCTGCTACCTTTTCTCAGTCACCAGCCAAGGGGTCCGAAATTCCTCAGGACTCCCAGCCCGCCGGGCTGAGGGTGCCAGGTCAAAGGTGTTCCCTCACTGGGCCCCCTGCCTCTCCAAGACCGCTATAAAAAGCGCGTGCTTTTCTCTTGTCCCAGGGCACTGGCTGCATGGACCCCGGTGTGTTCCCAGCTCAAAACTTGCACCTTCTGCCTCTCCAGTGTCTGATGCACCATGCGATGCGTGTCAGTGCTCCCGTCGCAGATCACTGGGGCTGGTTATCTCGAGGGCCTGTTCTTCCACTCCCTCCCAGCTCTGGATCCTCTCCTCCTGCCGGGGCGCTGGGGTGGGGGAGTGCCCGGTCCCGCCCGTTGCGGCCCCGTATCTTACCGGCCTCGCGGGGTGCCGAGTCCTCTCAGGTGTTGCTGCACACTGTGTGCTTTCCTGTGTATTCTTGTCTCTCTTTTAGGAGTAGTTGTATTTGCTGTATTTTCATAGATTTATTTAGTTTTGGGAGGAAATTTCCGCCACCTTGCTCACGCCGCCATCTTCCCGGAACTCTCCTCCTCAATTTTAAAAGTGAACTCTATACAATCTGATTTATTCAAATGTTTGGAAAATTCAGAACAAAGAAGGAGACAGAGAAAGAGTTCTGGTTCAAAAAGGGCAACACCTAAATACATTTAGTGTAATGGATATTTATTCATAAACAAAACATTTAATAAAAGTATGAATTAATGGATATACAAAGACTGACTAAAAAGTCTAGCATATCTTTGATTATTGTTAAAACAATAGTTAGTTGCAGTGAAAACTATGAGTTTTGTAGATAAAAATTGGCTCCAAAGAGCTCTTTTTAAAAAGCAGACTATATTTTAGAGCAGTTTAAGGTTCAGAGAAAAGTTGGATGGAAAGAATATAGATTTCCCATATACTCTCCATCCCCCAGCATACACATAGCCTACATCCCTACCAAAATATACCACGAGTGGAACATTTATTATGATCAATAGACCTACACTGACATATAGTCATGTGATATGCCCAAGTGCATAGTTTACATTAGAGTTCACTCTTGATATTATATGTTTCTATGGGTTTTGAAATATTTGTAATGGCATGTGTCCACTATTATAGAATTATACAAGGTAGTTGCACTGCCCTAAAATTCCTCCCTACTCTGCCTGTTCATCCCTCCCTGACCCGTCACCATTGGTAACTACTAGTCCTTTACAGTCCCCATAGTTGTGCCTTTACCAAAATATCGTATAATTGGAATCATAAAGTGTGTAGTCTTTTCAGGTGAACTTCTTTCACTTAGTAATATATATTCAACTTTCTTACATACTTTTTCAGGGCTTGATAGTTCATTTCTTTTTAGAACTGAATAATATTACACTGTCTGGATATACCACAGTTTATTTACACGTCATCTACTGAAGGACATGATGGTTGCCTCCAAACTTTGGCAATAATGAATACAGCTTCTATAAACATCCATGTGCAGGTTTATGTATGGATATAAGTTTTCAACTCCTTTGGGTAAATATCAGAGAGCACAATTGCTGGATCATATGGTAAGAACGCGTTTAGTTTTATAAGAATTTCCCAAAACATCTTCCATCGTGTCAATACCATTTTGCATTCCATCAGTAATGAATGAGCTTTCTTGTTGCTCCACAAACTCACCAGCATTTGGCAGTGTTAGTGTTTTAGACTTTGGCTGTTCTAATGTGTATGTAGTGGTATATTGTTGTTTGAAAAACACATGATGTGGATTATTTTTCATATGCTTATCTGTATATAGTCTTTGGTGTGATGTCTGGACAGGTCTTTGGCTCATTTTTTAATCAAGTTGTTTGTTTTCTTATTATTGAATTTTAAGGACCTTTTGTATATTTTTCCCAACTGCCTTTTTTCATAAATTTCTTTTGCAAAAATTTTCTCCCAGTCTGTGGCTTGTCTTCTCATTCCCTTGACAGTGTCTATAACAAAGTAGAAGTTTTAATTTAATGAAGTCCAGCTTATCAATTCCTTTTTCCATATGCTGTGCCTTTGGTGTTATAGCTAAAATGTCATCACCGTACTCTGAAGTCATCAAAGTTTTCTCCTATGTTATCGTCTAGGAGTTTTATTGTTTTGCATTTTACATATAGGTCTATGATGCAAGTAAAAGGTATAAGGTCTATGTCTAGGTTCAGTTTTTGCATATGGATTTCTAGTTGTCACAGCACCATTATTGAAAAGACCATCTTTGTGTCATTGCATTGCCTCTGCCCCTTGATAAAGTTGACTGTATTTATGTGGGCCTGCTTCTGAGCTCTCTATGCAGTGCATTAATCTATTTGTCTATTCTCTCACTGATATAGTGCTGTTTTGATTACTGTAGGTTTATAGTAAGCCTTGAAGTTGGGTTATCAGTCTTTTGGTGTTGTTATTTTCCTTAAATATTGTATTGGTTATTTTGGGTTTTTGCCTTTCCATATTGTAGTATCAGTTTGTTAATATCCACCACATAACTTGCTGGGATTTTGATTGGAATTGTGTTGAATATGTAGTTCAAATTGGAAAGAACTGACATCTTGCCAATATTAAGTCACCCAGAACATGTAATATCACTCCATTTATTTAGTTACTTTGATTTCTTTCATCACAGTTTTATAGTTTTCTATATATAGGTCTTCTGCATATTTTATTAGTTATACCTAAATATTTCATTGTAGGGTATGCAAATATAAATGGTATTAAGTTTTCTATTTCAATTCCCACTTGTTCATTGCTGGTATATAGGGAAACAAATACCTTTTGTATATTAATCCTGTATCTTACAACCTTAGTATAATGACTTTTTAGTTTCAGGAATTTTTTTTTTTATCAATCTGGATTTTCTACATAGACAATTGTGTCATCTGTGTACAAAGACTTTTATATGAGGCTTCGCAATCTGTATACCTTTTATTTCCTTTTCATGTTTTATTGCACTAACTAGGACTTTGAGTATAATGCTGAAAAGGAGTGGTGAGAAGGAACATCTTTGCCTTATTCCTGATCTTAGTGAGAAAGCTTTGAATTTCTTATCAACAAGTATTTTTTTTTGTTAGCTGTAGGTTTCTGTAGATGTTCTTTATCAAACTGAAGAAGCTTCCCTGTACTCCTAGTTTGCTGTGAGTTTTTACCATGAATGGGCATTGCACTTTGTCAAATGCTCTTTTTGCACCTATTGATATGACCATATGATTTTTCTTTTTTAGTCTTGATGTGATAGATTACATTAATTCATTTTCAAATATTGACCCAGGCTTGCATACCTGGGATAAATCCAACTTTTTTGTGGTGTATAATACTTTTTATGCCTTGTTAGATTTCATTTGCTAATATTATGTGAGGGATTTGCATCTGTATTCATGAGTGATATTAGTCTGTAGTTTTCTTTTCTGGCCATTCCATTCCCTACTTCTGGTATAAGAGTAATACTGTCTTCAAAGAATGAGTGAGGAAGTATTCTCTTTGCTTCTATTTTCTGGAAAAGATTGTAGAGAATTGGTGTAAGTTCTTTCTTAAGTGTTTGTAGAATTTACCAGTGAACCATCTGGGACTAGTACTTTTGGTTTTGTGAGGATATTAATTATTAATTCAATTTCTTTAATTAGTTTAGGCCTGTTCATATTGTTAGTTCTTCCTGTGTGAGTTTTGGCAGATACATCTTTCAAAGAATTGATCCATTTCATCTAGGTTATCCAATTTGGAGACTGAGTTTGCTCATCATAGCCCCTTTTCCTTTCTGATATTAGTAATTTGTGTCTTCTCTCTTTTCCTACTTTTCCTGGCTAGAGTCTTTTTAGTTTACTGATCCTTTCAAAGAATCAGCTTTTGGTTTTGTTGATTTTTCTCTACTGATTTCTAGTTTACTTTGGAATTAATTTGCTCTTCTTTTTCTAGTTTCCTAAATTGGAATCTTAGATTATTGATTTTAGGTCTTTCTTCTTTTCAAATATATACATTCAATGCTATGACTTTCCCTCTTAGCACTGTTTTCACTGCATTCTGCAGATTTTGATAGTTGCATTTTTGTGTTCATTTAGTTCAAAATATTTTGTAATTTCTCATGAGAGCTCCTTTGACCCATGTGTTATTTAGAAGTGTATTGTTTATTCCACACATGTATTGGGGTTGTCCAACTATTTCAGTGTATCGATTTCTAGTTTAATTCTATTATAATATGAAGGCAAATATTGTAAATTTCTATTCCTTTAGATTTGTTAAGGTATGTTTTATGGCCCAAAATGTGGCCTATCTTGGTGAGTGATCCTTGTGAGCCTGAGAAGAATGTAAAATCTGCTTTTATTGAATGAAATAATCTGTGCATGTCAATTATATCAAGTTGACTAATATCACTCTTGAACTCAAATATGTCCTTATAGATTTTCTGCCTGCTAAATCTCCATTTCTGATAGAGGGGCATTCAAGTCTCCAACTATGATAGTGAATTCATCTATCTCTCCTTGAAGTTCTATCATTTTTTTTGGCCTCACATATCTTTATGGTCACAATTTTGATGCATACATGTAAAAGATTTTTACATGTCCTTGTACAGTTGACCCTTTAACATTATTTAGTGTCCTTCTTTATGCCTGATGACTTTTCTTGCTCTGAAATATGCTTTGTCTTAAATGAATGTAACTACAGACACTTTCTTTTGATTAGTGTTAAAATCAGTGTGCCCTTCTCCATTCATTCACTTGTAATCTATGTATGTCCCTATATTTAAAATGGGTTTCTTACAGACAATATATACTTGGATCTAGTTTTCTGATCCACTCTGAAAATCTTTGTCTTTTAATTGATGTGTTTAGACTATTAACCATTAAGGTGGCTATTGAGATAGTTAGGTTAATATCTTCTGTAGTATTCACTGGTTTTTATTTGCTCTCCTTGTTCTTTGTTTCATATTTTGTCTTCTACTGCTTTTTTGCCTTTTGTGGTTGAAACTGAATGTTTTATATAATCCAATTTTCTCTCCTCTTTAGCCAGTCATATATACTTCTTGTTTTTCTTCTCTTTTTTTAAACTTTTTGATGGCTTGCCTGTAGTTTGCAGTACACATTTACAACTAATTCAAGTCCACTATATCAGTTCATGGCTTGTGTGAGTTCCTTAAAATGACAAAATATTCCTAATTCTCCTTTCCTGCCCTTTGTGTCATTGCTGTCATTCATTTCACTTATACATAAGCATAGGTAGGTAGATAGATATTTATACATAATATCTATATAAAGATTAATATATAAAAATATACATATTTCATATTTATACATAACATATATCTGTATAGACATACATTTATAAAACATACATATTTTGTACACTGTTGCTATTATTATTTTAAATAACCTGCTGTCTATTAGATCAATTAAGAACTTGAAAATAACTGCTTTTATTTTACTTTCATTTGTTCATTTTCTGATGCACTTCCTTTCTTTCTGTAGATCTGAGTTTCTGATCTACATCACTTTCCTTCTCTGGAGAACCTCTTTTTAGATTTCTTTGCATGACAAATCTGACAACAAAGTCTCTCAGTTTTTGTTGGTGTGAAATAGTCTTTACTTCTCCTTCACTTTTGAAAGATAATTTCTCACAGTACAGAATTCTAGGTTGGTGGAGTTTTTTTTTCTCTCAACACTTTAAATATTTCACTTTACTCTCAATGCTTGCATGGTTTCTGAAGAGAAACCAGATGTAATTCTTATCTTCATTCCTCTATAGGGAATGTGTTTTAGTCCTCTGGCTTCTTTCAAGATTTTTTTTTAATATTTGATTTTTCTGAAGTTTGTATATGATGTGTCTAAGTGTAGTTTCTTGAGTATTTATCCTGCTTAATATTCTCTGAGCTTCCTGGTTCTGTGGTTTTGTGTCTGGTATTAATTTGGAGGTCATTATTACCTCAAATATTGCTTCTATTCCTTTCTCTCTGTCTTATCCTTTTAGTATTCCCTGTATGTGCACGTTACACCTTTTGTAATTCTTCCACAGCCTTTGGATAACTCGTTCATTTTTTTTCAGTCTTTTTACTTTTTAGTTTTAGAAGTTTATATTGAGACAAGCTCAAGGTCAGAGAGTCTTTGCTTAGCCATGCCCAGTCTATTAATGAGCCCATCAAAGTTATTCTTCATTTCTGTTTCAGTGTTTTTTATCTCTAGCATTTCCTGATATTTTTCTCAGAATATCCATCTCCACTTACATTGCCCATCTGTTCTTGCATGCTATCTACTTTATCTATTAGATCCCTGAACATATTAATCATAGTCATTTTAAATTCCCAGGCTATTTCTAACATCCCTGCCATATCTGGGTCTGTGCTGTCTTTTCAAACCATGGTTTTGCCTTTTAGTATCCCTTATTATTTTTCTTGATCACTAGACATGATGGAAAAGGAACTGCAATAAATGGGCCTTTAGTAACGTGCTGATAAAGTATAATGGAGAAGAGAAGTATTCTATTGTCCTAGGTTTTAGTGAGCCTGTGCCTCTGGACTGTGACCTTCTCCAGTGCTTCTCAGGGCCCCCACTCCTTTAGGTAGGACAGGGTAGGTAAAATGGGTTTCCCCTCTCTCTGGTTGGTTTGGCTCTGAAAACTATCCTAATAATTTAGGGTGTCATAAAATTGTTTCTTTTGAGGGCAGGCCTTATGAAGAAGAACAGAATGGTCCAGCATATTTCAAAATGCTTCCTTTTCCCCTCCCATTGGGATAAACATGAAGGAATTTTTCCCTGATACGCAACATGAAGGCCTGCTAAAGTTCCAGGAGGTAAAATTTACAAAAGTCTGGGGGTCCCCCTATGACTACATCCCCCTGTAGTTTTTCTCTCTCAGGCTTGTCCACACAAAGCCTCCAGAAGTTTGTCAATGAAAAGTAAGGTATTCCAATCCTGATACTTGGTGTCTGTACCACTAAGTTGTGATTCTCAGTATTCCTCTGTCTCTCCAATTTTGGGGGCAGCAGTTTGCCATGACATTATTCTGCTGACACATCTAGTAAAGATTGTTGCTTTTTTTTTTTTCAGTTCGGTCAGCCTTTTATTTTTTAGTAGGATGGAGTGATGACTTCCAATTTACGTGCCAGACTGGAAACTGGAATTCCTAGCTAACTTTTTAAAATCCAGTTTTGTTGTGCCTTTAAAATGGGATTAAAATCTAGGAGTGTTTTTGAAGTATTAAATATAAGTGATAATGTTCCCCCTTTCATTCTACAACTCCCTTAAGGGTGTAGTCCTTCAAAAATACATCACTCTGTTTTATACACAGGTTTTATTTAGGACATTTTTAACCCTTCCCTTTAAAAGGTTATTTGAGATCAGCGAAGGAGGCTAAGGTAGTGATGGCTAGTAAGAGGTGGGGATGAGTGTACTGTTAAAATCTTCACTGTTTTATTTGGAGCTAATTTTTTCCAGAAGGAGTGGGTATCTCTCATATGAAAATTTCTACTCACAGGATAACACATTTTTCATTCTTTTATTATTTATTAAAATATCTAGCGTTTCACTGGTCAATTCCAAAAATATTCCTGAGCTAACACTGATTTTGGAATATCATTCAAATATTTTCAGTGGACTACTATTTAATGTAATATTCTTTAACCTAATAAGATTTATATACCTTGTGAAGATATGTTCTAGTGACACTAAAAAAAGTGAAGGACGTTGTGTGTTTGGATAATTTCCTACTTAGCACAGGCTTTCGGGATAAACCAGTCCGCTGGAAGATGCAACAGCTTTATGACCAAGAGCACATTTTCAGAAAGCAGACCTTTAGTAACCATCTCATGATGCAGTTTCCTCGACTTTAACAACAGATAAGACCAGGACTTATGAAGACAGCCCTTGTGATAATGATATAAAATCATATTTGTAAAGTGCTTGAAACAGTGTAAGGCAGTAATGAGCACTTGATGCATATTAATTATCAATAACTACAACTATATGTGGTTAAAGCCAGGTTGGTAAGAAATCAGTGGCAAAACACTATGGATTAACCGGATGTCTTGGGCCTAGAAAGATGGAGCACTTAGATATTGATTTATTCAGCAAATATTTATTATGTGTCAGACACTGTATTCCATGCTGGGGTTATAAATAACTGTGATATAATTTGATTGTTTTAAAAGAGACATGTAAAATCTACTCTGGAAGCACTGTGCAGGGATTAATTAATTCTATCTAGGAGAGTCACAGACGACTTCACAGAGGGAAAAAGTATTGGAATTAGGTCTCTAGAGATATGCAGAAGTTAGCTAAAAAAGAATGAAGAGAAGATAAAAAGAGACTTTCCAGAGAGAAGACACAGTGTGAGCAAGAGAATGAGGCATGAAGTCCCTGGCATGTTAGGAAATAATGGATAGGTAGTTTTCCCTACTGGTTGATAAGAATATAGAAAAAGAATGGTAAGCAGTGAGTCTGGAAAAATCAGTTGAAGACTTATTATAAGGGACTTTAATGCCTTACAAGAATTTTAAATTATTTGAAGAAAATTGGAAGCTAATGGAGAGTCCCACATGCATTGTTCTACTGCTCAGTCATTCATGAGCTTATTCATTACTTCGACAAGTACTTATTGAATAGTTATTTAGTACCCATCCCATTCTAGGCACTGGGAATTGAACAGTAAGCAAAAGACAAGATGCCTTGCTCTTTAGACCTCACAAACTGGTGTGGAGTAGCAGACAATGAGCAAAACTAAAATGAAATACACTTCTATAGATGATAATAAATGCCAATGAGAAAAACAAATTAGGGAAAAGAGATAGGCAGTGTTGAAGGGAAAGCTGTCATTTTAGATATGATGGCCAAAGAGGGTGTCTGTTAAAAGACAACATGTGAGCCAACCCTGAAGGAGGAGGGAAATAACCCCTGTGGATATCTGGAGGAAACAGCAAGTGGAAAGGCCCTAAGGTGGAAGGGTGCCTGATATGGTCAGGGAGCAACAAGGAGACCAGTATTGCTGGAGCAGAGTGGTCAGAAAGAAAGAAGTCAAAAGTAAAGCAGAAAGATGAGAGAGGAAGGAGACAGGAATGAAGATCACAAAGGACCTGGTGGCCCATTTTTAGGATTAGATTTTATTCTAAGCAGAGGATGACCTGATCTGACGTCTGTTTTAAAAGGATCGCTCTGACTGTTATGCAGAGAATAAGAGGGGTGTAGAGGAGGAGGAGACAAAGGATAGACTTAGAGAGACTAGTTAGAGCCTGCTGAAATAATCAGGTAGTAAGGGATCATAGCTTGGAATAGAGTTTTAGTGGTAGAAAAGGTGGTAAGAGACAATGTGCTGGATATATTTTAGAGTAAGAGCCAATGGGATTTCCTGATGGGTTGACTTGAGTGTAAGGTGTTAAGTAAAACACCCACTTTGGTTTGAAGGTTTTCATCCATTCTGATTTTTTCCCCCCTGCCCTGGCTTCTGTTTCCCTACAGACTCCAGGACTTCACCAGCTAATTCTCCTCCTTTAAGTTTCTCCCACTACCTTTTCTAGTCCTGTTCATCCAAGATTGTCTCTGGGAAAGACACTAGGCATCCTGGCTCTTTATGGCCTTAAAGACTGCTTTGGGTGTTTTAGTGTAAATCAATATGTGGAAACAGGCCATGCATACTGCACATAAAAAATAAAGAGAAGATATGAAGTTTATAAATTACTTACAGTAATAATACTTGGTAAACTGTACTTCATTTCCTCAAATGAAAGCTTGTTGGAAATTCTGTACTGTGTTTCCCTTGATGTGAGATTCTGCATTCCATTTTCTTAATGAGAGTCATACAGTATATCTCAAAAAGATAGTTTTTCTCTTCTAAGGAGGATGCAATCCTGACAAAATAATAGATATTCCTCTGTTTACTAAAGAACATGTTCATCTCTGCAGATGTCAACTGAGTGATATCCAACAGCAAATCCAAGTTTTGTAGTTCCTAAAACTTACACAGTTCTAGGAGATTGTGTTTAGGGAAATGACTATATAATTATATATATGAAATTTTTTAGGTCTCTTGGAAGACCTTGTGTAAATGAGGACCTGAGGCTATGTTTGATTAGCCACAGAGTAAACCTGGTTCTAGTGATTCCCTTTCACCAACTCTCCATTTCACCCAGGGTTAATCTTAGTCTGATCACTTCTTCATAGGGTCCATGAGCTTTGGGTCAGGACAGTGTTCTGATATGATTTGGTATATGATTTAGAAAGAATCCATGCAATGTAAGGGTGTTTTGATACTAGAGGCTATAAATCAGAGTGATTGTTCAAAATCACTTCACTGTCATTCTCCCATTCTTAAATAAGCATCCTTTGATGTGGAATTATTTTTTCTAGAATTTTATCTTTCCACAGAATGAAAAGTGTTTTCACATACTTTGAATGAAAAACTGACAGGCTCTTCAAAAACTGACATGCTCTTCAACTGGCATGCTTTCCAACTCTTAAACTTTCCAAGTCTTTAAACTTATTAAACAGACATATATGTAGTAAATACCTTAAAACACTTGAGAAATTACATTTTACTTCCAGTGGAATCTCCACATTTTTTTTCTTTTCTTTTCATAGCAAAGTTATACACTCTACAACACTAGAAATCATATGGGGAAAATTAGTCTCCCTAATGCACCAGGTAAGTTCTTGCCTCCTATGAAGCAGTGACTCCCAGGGGTGGCTGCGGACTTTTCTGGTTTCCATCAAGAAATGCTGCTGAGGCTTTTCATCTGTATGCACCACTGAAAAATATTTTTACCATTGATTTTCCTCCTACATTGATTTACCACCTGATGCCATCAATAATGAGGTTTGTCGGCTGATTTCTTAGGCTGCCTGGAAATTTTTTTCTTTCTTTTTTTCTGTGTGTGTGTGTGTGTGTGTGTGTATGGCAGAAGAGTCACGGATAGTAAGGCAGCAAGAAAGGCTGATAATTTGAACTGGGAAATTGCAGCCAACCCGTCGACTTCACGAAGTCATTCCTCCAAGCCCTTTCCACTCCCTCCGGTTCACCTCTCGCTTTATTACTTGATAGGAAGTCTTCCATTGGGTTGGCCTTCCGAGTATTGCTTCCATTTGCTTTGCATTGCAATGCAAATTAAATGGAACAATTATCTGTGGTAAAGTGTTTCCTTGATGCTCGAAGAAGATGCTTTTTCTTTTGCTTCCCTGAGAATCTGAAGGCATCTAAAAAGCTGATTCAACTCAAGTACTTAGTGAGAAACCATTTCTATAAACTGTGCCACTTTCATTTATTGAAGTTAGCCCATGTTTGGGCCTAAAGGGAGAATTTTCTGAAACACATGTCTCTTTCACGGTGGCAGAATGCTTCCCTTTAAAAGCAATAATATGAGGGAAAAAAGTAGAAAATAGATAGTCAGCATTCCCACATCCCTGGTAAAATAAAATGAAAAGGCAGATACCCTTCTGTCAAGGTCCTGATCCTGAAAAAAATTATATACCAAAATTTGACAAAGCACGTCTGGACATATATATTCATTATTATGCATGAACTTAACTAAATATTGATCACTCTGAGTGAAGCAAATGGACACAGCCACTTTTCTGGATTCCAGATATTGAATTATGAGAGGTCAGGGGGAAAATTCTCATTGACAAGTCAAGACAAAATAATTTAAGAAACAAGATAAGAAAAGATATGATTTTATTTATGATATATCTGGTTAGAAAACAAAATTCTTTCTCTCTCCTTTTTTTTAAACCTACATACATTTTTAAAGATTTTTAAACCATAATAGGTTACTTTTATTTAAAAATAGGTTATGCATTAAAAATTCCTAGTATTTCCCCCTTTTAGGTTTTGGCAATGGGTGAAGCAATGAAACTTAGGAATGCATATAACCATCTATTTCAATTAATTACATGTATTGATATAAAGCTTTTTTTCACACATTCAATCTTTTAATCAGTCATAAATTTAACAACTTAACATGTGTTTGTACTATGTACATATGTAAAACTCATCATTTCATATGTAGTGCCCATTTACATTGTCCATATGAAAGATACGCCCTGGAAGTGCCATAGCTGGGCAACTGTGTCCTCTGGTCCTGCAGTATTCAGAAGCAGGATTGATGGGTCACTGGGTATTTAAACACTTGATTTCTCTAAAGACTGCTAGATGGCTCTCTAGACCAGTGCTCGCTCTCCTATGAGGACTTATCACCATCCTATTCTCTAGTTTTGGGCAGTAGTTAATGCTCTTTCTGATGTTTGCCATTCATGTGAGCCTGCACTATGTGGTTCTCTCATATTTGAAGTCACTAGTTTTCTCTGATGCCAGAACCTAACTACCTTTTATCTGCTTCTCTGTTTCATATTAGGTTCTGGGATCTACCCCTGTCCCTGTTCCTTCTGAGATAGCTCTTCAGCTGGGTTTAGAGGAGGAAAACTGAACTAATGAGTTTATTCCAAATCAATGGTTTTTTGGAAAAGGCACTGTTCAGGGTGGTGTGTGTGTGTGTGTGTGTGTGTGTGTGCAGATATTAAATTTGAATCCATGTGAGTGATCTTATTTTTTATTCAAGCTGTGTTTTTGCCTCCACCTTAGTTCTATTTCAATAGGAGTCACCTGGTTTGAGTATTTTGAATACCTTCCCCCTTTTCCTGGGTCTCCTTAGATGTTTTTTTTTTTTTTCCTTCTGGCTAGGTAGCAGGTCACAGGTAACTTCTAGTATGCAAGCAGCAGCCATCCCATGAGAGCGGACACAGGAGCCATTTGGCTCGCCAAGTGGTCCTCTCCTCTCACGGTAACAAGAAAAAGCTTCTCTTCTCTCTATATCTGGAAAGGCTAAGCCTCTCTCAGCCTCCATTGCAGCAAATATTCATCCTTCCAGCTGCATGGAGGCCAGGTTGACCAGGGGACCCTTGCAGGATGCTCATGGAAGAGGCCTGGTAACCATTCCCTTGCAGGTTTGCAGATTGCCAAAGGCCACACAGTTGTCAGAGGGGAAGAAAATGTAAGAGGAAGGAACAAAATGGTCCAATGATAAAAGAATTTTTTTTTTAAAACAATCTGAGAACTGGAAAAAAATCATTGAAGTTTGGCATTTTGGAAGCAATTCATGCTTGCTTTCCCAAAGTAATGCCATAACATTTTGGAAAGAAAGAAAGCAATGAAAGAGGATGAGGACATAGAAGCTGCTCATAAGAACTGTTCTTCCTAAGGAATTTCTGATAATAATGATATGCAGTTATAAAAAAGCAGATGGCCAGAGGTAGACACAGGTTCTGGGTCAAGAGATGTTTATAATTTCATTGATGGAGAATTCCTGAATATGTTTATACAGATGACAGAGCATGTGGAAATACAGGAGCTGTAGGGTTGCCAAGGACACCTAGTTCCAGGGTTAGAGGGAGGAAATCATAATTACGAAGGTGAAAGAATCCATCTTGAACTAAATAAAGGACACTTCTGAGACAGCTTGAAATGGGGTCAGGGTGAGTAAAACTTAAAATAAATTTGTGGATATGGGATCAAGAAGTTGAAGAAATCATGTACAGTCTGTTTCTCAGTAAAGCAGGAGGCGGGATCATCGGCAAAGAGAATGAAGCTTCGCAATGGGTGAAGCAATGATACTCAACATATAATACTCAGCATTCATCACTTCCTAATTATTTTACTACATTTTACTATCATTATCTTTGCTATTGAGGTTATTTTTATCTACTGTATCTGAGAGCAGATGCAATATTTTATCTGGTGAAAATGCCATAAAGCCTGAAGCAGCATAACTCATGAGAAACCTAAGTGTACAAACAGCAGAAGTGTCCGGTTGAATTCTTTTGGTGCAGGGTTTATAGTAAAGAGGTGAGAGAGACTGCACTGGAGTATCTTGAGGTCTCAGGCAATTACAGAGAGTAGTGGATCCAAGAGGAGGCTTATGTACTGGGAGAAAAGGAACTGGAAACTTCAATAAGGTGGAAGCCCTTAAAAATAGTTGGAGTCATGCAGAGAAAAAGTAAAAAGGATGCAAAATTGTGATCAGAGTGGCATTTCAGAATTTATTATTTCAGATAAAGCCATTTCCAGCCCCTGGGTGTAATGCTGCTTATCAGTTTGCTCAAATTATCATAATCATAGATGCAGTGGGATTGGAAGAAGAGTCACAAGTTTGGATTGTTTGATATATTGATCATACGGGCTGAAGGTACCAGGAATGATGGCAGGAATTGGAGTGAAATATTGAGACTGATGCAGGCGTTAGAGTGAAGAAAAGAAGAGATGATGTGGGAGTGAGAGTGGAGAACTGCACTGAGTTAGATAGAATAGCTCTAGTGCCTTGTGTCAAAGAAATCCTTTAGTGGGAGTGGTTTCTGTGGAAATGTACAGGTAGGGCTACTTTACCATTGTCACTCTTAGGCAACAGCTGTACTGGCTATAGATAGTGTATTGGAGTGTATTAGGAAAATACATGATGTAAAAAAATTTTAATGTTTCACGAAATGTAATTTGCTTAACATTCTATAGTATTTCTCATAAAACTGATACACAGTTGTGCTGATGGGTTGGGGACAGTAACAAGGATGTCTCGTTTAAAAAAAGCTTACTTTCTGTAACCTGAGGGTTCCCTACCTCTCCAGGCCACTGCAGAGGGATGTTTTTCTTTTGCTCTTTTGCTTATTCACAGACAAGATAGCACTCTGCTTATTTTACTCTCTTGAATTCTTAAGCATTTTCAAGTTGTTGGTATTGTAGCCTGTTTTCCAGAATTTATTTTAGTGCTTCTTATGTTTCATTCCTTTTACTATTCCCTCTAGGTGTCATTTTCTATTTCCACCTTTACTAAGGGCATCAGATTAAGCTCTATAAAGCATTAGCTCTTAATTTTGCCTTTCATTTTTTATATAAAGAGCATATATAAAACACCACTTTATCCTTTAGTGTTGTATCCTCTTGTAGCAGTTTTAGCCATTATTTTTGCCAGTGTTTTGAAAGTAGACACTTAGCTCATATATCTCAATGATGCACTCTTCAAAATGTGGGTGACATCATTGAACATGTGTATTTGTGATAATGAATTTTCTAAAACCTGTCTGAATCTCTTGCTCAGTGCTACTCAGCAGGAAATCACAGCCCGGCAGTATAACAGGTTCTTTTCTTTCTACATTTTCTCCTTCATTATCAATATAGCCATGGTTTTAACAAGGGCCAATGGCTTAACCCAGAGAATTGATCTGGGACCCTTTGATAAGTCAATGCATGGATATCAAGGACATTTATCCTCAAATCTCATTAGTAGAGTGTTTCTTATACAAGGCTATGCAAAGATGGAGAAGAAAAGCATCCTTGAGTGTGTGTGTTTATGTATGAATTTACAAGAAGTAATCTCTCTCTTTTATATATATACACACACACACACACACACAATCACTTAAATTCCATTTTATTCTCTACTTTCAGATAAAAACTTAAAGCTGATTATTTAGTCATTCATATTTCTGTGTAGGTTAGTTCAATTTTTTGTCATTGCTATCTGAAAAAAGGAGTTTTGATAAGCCATCACAGAAAATAAAGCAGCACAGTTGACCCTTGAACGACATGGGTTTGTACTGCATGGGTGTCCTTATGCATGGATTTTTTTTTCAAGAAATATATTGGACATTTTTTTAGAGATTTGTGACAATTTGAGAAAACTCACAGATGAACCATGTAAGCTAGAAATATCAAAAAAAGGAAAAGTTAGGTATGTCATGAATTCCTAAAATATCTGTAGAAACTAGTCTATTTTATCTTTTAGTACAACAAAATCAACAGTAGGCTATTAGTTGTCAAGTTTTGGAGGATCAAAAGCTATACATGGATTTTTTTGATGGCTTGAGGGTTTGGTACCCCTAATCTGCACATTGCTCAAGCATCAACTATAATTTTAAAGTCCAGACCAAATCTTGGTGAATAGTTTGGGAAATCAGCATATAGTTTGAGCATTAACAAAGTGCCAGGTGGTTGGATTTGGTGACCAGAGGGGATAGCACTTTTCTGCCCTGCAGGACATTTCCTACACAAAGCCACACTTTCACACTGGGAGAGGTAGCTCATTTGCTAATACATAGATACAAACACAGAGATTCAGGCAAAATGAGGAAATGGAGGAGTATGTTTAAAACAAAAGACCAAGACAAAACCTCAGAAAAGATCTTAATGAAAGAGAGAGAACAATAACAGGTATAGAGATGCTCACTGAACTCAGGAGAAGAATGATTGAATACATGAGAACTTCAACAAGTGATAGAAAGAAATTATAGAGCTGAAAAACACAATGACTTAACTTAAAAATATACTGAAGGGGTTCAACAGCAGACTGGATGAAGTAGAAGAATGGATCAGTGAGTTGGAAGACAAAGCAATGGAAGTCATCTAGACAGAAGAACAAAAAGAGAAAAGAAATTTAAAAAAAGCAAAGATATCTTAGGTGACTTTTGGGACAAATCAAGCAGAATAGCATTCACATTATAGGGCTCCCAGAGGGAGAACAGGAGCAGAAAACTTATTTGAAGAAATATGGCTGAAAATTTCCATAACCTGGGGAAACAGACTTCCAAGTCCAGGAAGCCTGGGGAGTTCCGAATAAGAACCAAAAGACACTCACACCAAGATATGTTACAACTAAAATGACAACACTTAAAAACAAAGAGATAATCTTAAAAGAAACAAAAGAAAAACAACTTGTCCTGTCCAGCGAAGCCCCATGAGGCTATCAGTAGATTTTTCAACAGAAGCATTATAGACCAGAAGGGGGTAGCATGACATATTCAAAGGGAAGAAATTTCCAACCAAGTCTCACTTGCAAGGTTATGCTGCAAAATTAAAGGGGAGATTAAAAGTTTACAGAGAAACAAAAAATGAAATGAGTTTATCACCACTAACCTAGCCTCGTAAGAAATGTTAAAGGGCATTCTTTAACCTGAAAAGAAATGGTAAGGATAACTAACAAGAAAACATGAAAATAAAAATCTCACTGAAAAGGTAAATATATAGTACAGGTAGTATATCAATCACAAAGTAAGTATGAAGTTTAAAAGATAAAAAAGTAAAATTAGCTAAAAACACAATATAGGATATATAAAATTAAGAGATGTAAAAATGTAACATCAATATAAAATGTGGGAGTGGGAGTAAAAAATTCAAGTTTTGGAATGTGTTCAAATTCAAGTCCTTATCAACTTAAAACCTATATATACATAGGATGTTATATGTGAACCCCACAGTAACCACAAATTGACAACATAGTAAACACACAAAAGAAAATGAGAAAGGAATCTATACATAATACTAAAGAAAGCCATCCAACCACAAGCGAAGAGGGAAAGAGAAAAAGAAAGGGGTATAAAGGAGCTACAAAAACAGCCAGAAAACAATTTTAAAAAATGACATTAAGTACATTCCTATCAATAATTACTTTAAATGTAAATGGACTGACCTTCCCAATCAAAAGACACTTAGTGGCTAAATGGATTAAAAAACAAAAACAAGACCTATCTATATACTGCAGAGACTACTTCAGAAGTAAGGACCCACACAGACC
Organism: Smutsia gigantea; assembly: GCA_032199065.1. Lineage (NCBI taxonomy): Eukaryota > Metazoa > Chordata > Mammalia > Pholidota > Manidae > Smutsia > Smutsia gigantea. The sequence continues at coordinate 288,201 of JAVSCE010002243.1, forward strand.
GAGAGTGAAGAGATAGAGAAAGATATTACATGCAAATGGAAATAAAAAGAAAGCTGGTGTAGGTATATTCATATCAGACAAAATAAACTTTAAAACAAAGACTGTAATAAAGACAAAAGACATTACATAATGATACAGAGAACAATCCAACAAGAAGATATAATATTAAATATATATATGTACCCAACATAGGAGAACCAAAAGATATAAAGCAAATACTAACAGACCTAAAGAGAGAAATTGGTGGCAATTTCATAATAGTCACATTAGACCAGATGGATTTAATAGATATGTATAGAACACTACATCTAAAAGCAGTGGAATACACATTCTTCTTCAGTGCACATGGAACATTCTCCAGGATAGATCACATGTTAGGCCACAAAATAAGTCTTAGTAAATTTAAGAAGATTGAAAGCAGATTAAACATCTTTTCTGACCACAGTGATATGAAATTAAAAATCAATTACAAGAAGAAAGCTAAAAAAAACACAAAAAATATAGAATTAAACAACATGCTCATGAACAAATAATAGTCATCAAAGAAATCAAAGAAGAAATCAAAAAACACCTAGAGACAAATGAAAACAGAAATACAACATTCCAAAATCTATGGGATGAAGCAAAAGTGATTCTAAGAGGGAAGATCATAGCAATCCAGGCCTCCTTCTAGAAGCAAGAAAAATATCAATTAAACAATTGAACTTTACACCTAAAGGAACAACAACAAAAAGAACTAAGGAAGCCCAAAGTTAGTAGAATGCAGGAAATAATAAAGATCAGAATGGAAATAAATGAAACAGAGACTAAAAAGACAAAAGATCAATGAAACTAAGAGCTGGTATTTAAAAAGATAAATAAAATTGACAAATCCTTAACTAGACAAACCAAGAAATAAACAGAAGGGCTCAAATAAATAAAATCAGGAATGAAAGAGAAGTTAGAACTGATCAATAGAAATAAAAAAATCATAAGAAACTACTATGAACAATTATATGCCAAAAAATTGAACAACATAGGAAAAAAGCATAAATTCCTAGAAACAAATCTTCCAAGACTGAATCATGAAGAAATAGAAAATCTCATGAAACAGATTTCTAATAAGATGGAAACAGCAATCAGGTACCTGCCAAAGGAACAAAATCGAGGACCAGATTGCTTCACCAGTGAATTCTACCACACATTCAAAGAAAATTTAACAGTATCCTTCTCAAACTGTTCCAGAAATTGAAAAGGAGGGAATGCTTCCACCCTTATTTTATGTGGCCAGCATTACCCTCATACCAAAACCCAACAAGGACACCAACAAAAAAGAAAAGTACAGCTCAAAATCCTTGATGAACATAGATGCAAATATCCTCAACAAAATAATGGTGAACTGATTTCAACAATACATTAAAAGAACCATGCACCATGATTTATTTATACCATGGGATTTATTATGCAAATGCAACAAGGGATTAGCATCTTCAAATCTATCAACTTGATGCACCACACTAAAAAGGAAAGGATAAAAATCATTGGGTCATCTCAATAGATGCACAAAAAGCATTTGAAAAAATTCAACATCCATTTATGATAAAAACTCTCAAGAAAATAAGTACAAAGGGCGTATATCTCAACATAAAAAAGGCCATATATGACAAACCCACAGGTAACACCATGCTCAGTAGTGAACAATTGAAAGCTTTTCCTCAAGGTCAGGAACAAGACAAGGGTGCCTACTCTCACTACTTTTATTCAATATACTATTGGAAGTCCTAGTCAAAGGCAAGAAAAAGGCCTCCAAATCAGAAAGGAAGAGTAAAACTGCCATTATTTTCAAATGACGTGATATAATATGTACAGAAAACCCTAAAGACTCCACCCAAACGCTGTTAGAACTAATAAATGAATTCAGTAAAGTTGTATTATGCAAACTCAATATACAGAAATTGGTGGTGTTTCTATACACTAATAACAGACTATGAGAAAAAGAAATTAAGAAATCCTATTTACAATTGTATCAAAAAAATAAAATACCTAGAAACACAGTTAATCAAGGAGGTGAAAGATCTGTACACTGAAAACCATAAGACAGTGATGAAAGAAATTGAAGAAGACATAAATAAATGGAAAGACATTCTATCTCAGAGGCTGGAAGAATTAATATTATTAAAATTTCCATACTACCCAAAGTAATCTACAGATTCAGTGCAATCTCTATTAAAATACAAATGGCATTTTTCACAGAACTGGAACCAATAATTCTAAAATTTGTATGGAACCACAGAAGATCCCGAATAAGCAAAGCAATTTTAAGCAGAAACGAAGCTGGAAGTATCACACTCCCTGATTTCAAACTATACTAGAAAGCTGTAATAATTAAAACAATATGATTTTGGCATTAAAAACAGATACAAAGATCAATGGAACAGAATTGAGAGAACAATAATAAACCCACATGTATATGGACAATTAAATTATGACAAAGCAACCAAGAACATACAATGGAGAAAGTTCAGTTTCTTCAATAAATGATGCTGGGAAAACTGGACAGCCACATCTGAAAGAATGAAACTGGACCACTAGCTTACACCCTACATAAAAACTAACTCAAAATGTATTAAATGCTTGAAATGTAAGACCTGAAACCAAAAAATTCCCAGAAGAAAACATAGGCAGTAATTCCTTGATATCAGTCTTAGCAATGTGTTTATGGATCTGATGACAAAGGCAAGAGAAACAAAAACAAATGAACAAATGGAACGATGTCAAACCAAAAAGTTTCTTCTAAGTGAAGGAAACCATCATCAAAAAGTAAAGACAACCCACTGAGTGAGAGGAGATATTGGCAAATCATATATCCTATATGTGCTAATATCCAAAATACGTAAAGAACTCATACAACTGAACAATAGAAAAACAACTCAGTTAAAAAATGGGCAAAGGATGTTTTTCCAAAGAAGACATACAGATGGTCAACAGGCACATGAAAAAATATTCGTAACTAATTATTAGGAAAATGCAAATCAAAACCACAGTGAGATTATCCTATCGCACCTGTGAGAATAACTATTTGAAGACGATAAGACACAAGTATTGAAGACGATATAGAGGAAAGGGGAACCTTACACTTTGGGTGGGAATGTAGTTGGTGTAGCCACTATGGAAAATAGTATGGAGATTCCTCAAACAATTAATAATAGATTTATCATATGTCCCATATATTCTACTTCTTTGTATTTATCTGAAGAATATGAAAACACTCATTTAAAAATGTATGCATCCTTATTTTCTTTGCAGCACTATTTACATTAGCCAGGATATGTCCATTGATTGATGAATGGATCAAGAGGGTGTATGCACACATGTACACGCACACATGCACAGTGGAATACTCTTCAACCATGAAGTATGAAAACTTGCCATTTAGGGTGACATGCATACAGTTTGAGGGTATTATGATAAGTGAAATAAGTCAGCTGGAGGAAGACAAACACTATGTGATTTTACTCATATGTGGAATCTGAAAAGACAAAACAAACAGAACAATACAAAAATGAAGTTGTAGATACAGAGAACAGAGTGATGGTTATCCGAGGGGAAAGGAGTTAGGGGGTGGGCAGAATGGGGGAAGGGAGTCAGCTAGACTTTTGGTGGTGATCACTTTGCAGTGTAAGCAGATTTTGGATTATAATGTTGTACATCTGAAATTCATTATGTTATATACCAGTTTTACCACAATTAAAAAAAAGTGAAGCCAGACCTATCTACTTCTTGCACTGATAATTACAAAATGACATGGGTCCTTTGTGGATTTATGCAAAGAATGTAACATGTATTCTTTACTGTCAAGTCTAACTTGCAATAGTTCAGTAGGAGGCTATCCACAAATGCAAGATTTTTAAAGAGAAAAATGGCTGATTCACCCAAGTAAAATCAACAATAAAAGACAGTTGGCTGAAATTTCTTTAAAATGTATGAAGGAAACACATTATAGCTTTGCTTAAAGACTATTAGTTTCTGTTTAGGTGTTTTAGAAAGTCTAAGCTTCTTTAACAGAAAACAGTCTTTCAGGGAAGTATCTACTCCTACCCAAGTTTTGGTTGCTAGGAGAATACGTAATGCAAATGGATCACTAAACAGCGAGCAGCCAGCTGCCTGAGGATAAGAGGAGTGGGAGAGACTTAGAGGTTGCTCAGTAGGGAAACTGCCGATGGAAACATGACTGCCAAGGGCTTTTTATACACACCAGGGACATCATAGTTTGGGTATGAAAAAAAGGGTCTTCCTTACCCTAAAATTTCATCTGGGACAAGATTCTAGACTGCTTTAGAAAGAACTAAGGATAAGATTGTACTCTATTTCAAAATTACAATTGTGCTTTAAAATATCAAGAAAATGAGAAATCAGTTTGCTTACTTAAAGTTTTAATGGAATTTAGTTGTGTCCCACCAAGAGATTTAGGTCGCTGTTCAACATTCATCCATCTGGAAACAAGTATCAGTCCTGGTAGAGCTGATGAAGTTGATCACGAAGAAAGTTACCTTGGTTTACTGGACCTGGATTAATTACCAATCTTAAATCCTTTCAGTTTTCTTGATTTTATTTTTGCTATTGAAGAAAACTAAAACGTGGAATTCAATTTATAGAACTTCATTTTTTAGTGAATTTAGGAGAAATAGATACTTTATGTTTAGAAATAAGTATCTATGGAAATAAATAAACACAAAAATATCCTACAAAAGCTACAAAGGAGATAAAAGAATGAAGAGTGTATTTGTTAATTTTACATAAACCCATTCAAGTATTTTTTACAATAGGAGACAATTTGGTGTGGTTAGGGAGTTTATTGTTTTTGTACTGAAAATAAATATTTTTAATTTCTCTGTCATAAGGAACTTAACTTTATTTATATAAATTCTCTTTTAAATGATTTCCACATATACATATTAAAGTTATACCATGTATTTCAATCATAATACAAAGTTGAAAGTCATGAATTCTCAGAATTTTGCCACATAGGGTCCTTAGTCTAGGATTTAAGGCATTGACTATGATTATTTATTTGCTCTTTTGCATAAAATTGTGATGTATCCAATAAGTTTCATTTTCTGCTCCATTTTTAAATTGTCTGGAAATAACTTAGCTAGAATAGTGTCTTCTTTCCTTTCTTTCAGCCTTCCCTATGTAGGGTTTAGGATAAATAAATCTACCAATACAGAGTTCACACAAAACAATAATCAACACAATTGCTAGAGGCTATGAACCTTAGAAGGAGAAATGAGGTTCTTGACCTTAAAGAAATTACCATCTGCTTTCAGAGTTAAAATTAAAACAAACATATGAAACAGTACGATGATACATTTTGGTATGAATCATGTTTTAGAGACCTTTGAAAAGGACCATTTGGCAACTTTTATAGAAACCAGGGCAGGCTCTGCAGAGGGGATGAACTTGAGTGGAAACTGAAAAATTGAGGAGGAAGTGAAGGTAGCCATAGAGACTTCAAATTTAAATATAACTTCCAATTCAATGTTGAATGCAATTAATATCAATTTATTTGCCTTGGCAAATGATATTGAAAATGATTATTTTTTTACAAATGATATTGAACACATTCATTTTGGGGTATAATCACAGTGTATACTCTAATAGAGCTCCACACAAGAAAAATTTACTAGGTGATTATTATTTGTGATTAATAAAAGTACAATTATGACATGCTAAAAATACATTAATCTTGTATGTAGAAAGGTCCATGGGTTATGGAAGTATATTCTGCAGAGACACAAACAATTTGGAGCAAAAGATAATTTAGGAATTTTTTAAATAACTCTATTGAATAGTTATTTACCAGGAGTGATTTTTAAAAAATAAACAATGGTATCACTATTATTTTAAAACAGCAGTATGAAAAGATATAGAAAATTGAAAAAGTAAAATGTCTAACAAAAATGTAAAATGAAGATAATTGATCTAAAATTATTCAATACCAATATATTAACTTGTTGAAGATTATAAGTCCATTGAAGATAATGTATGTACATATGAAATGTAAGTGGACAGTTGATTTTCCTTACTCTTTTTCTAAGGGAAAGGTAAATCACCTTAGTACTCTAAATTATTTTGTATTTGTCCATATGAAAGAGGTCCGTATTGAGTGGTTCTAATGTGATTATAATAAAAATTGCTTTTGAAAGCTGTCCATCTAAATATTTGTTATGACCTTGTAAAGCCCATCTTTATTTAGTGTGAACTAAACTTCTCTCCAGGTGCTGGTTTGCCTCACAGGCATTGCTTCTACCTTTTCAAATTCAATGTCACCTGTATTTACTCCTCCTCAGGTGTATCTCATATTTGTCAGTTACATCACATTTTATCCAGGAATGCAAGACAGGCTCGTGGGCACCAGTTTCGACCATCATCTCTGAGAGACATTTGATCTCCTATTTCTGTTACATATATACCCTTTTCAAGCATTTCCCTCGTTGTTTCTGATTTCAAGATTGCAGCAGTTAATTTTGTCTGTTTAACTGGTCCACGGGGTGCTCAGACATCTGGTCCAACAGTATTCTGGGCGTCTCCGTGAGGGTGTTTCTGGATGAGATTAGCATTTGAATCAGTAGACTGAGTAAACCAGATTTCCCTCCCTAATGTGAGCGGGCTCCATCCAATCACCTGGAAGCTGAATAGAACAAAAAGGCTGATCCTCCTAGAAGGAAAAGGAAATTCTTCCTGCCTGGTTGCCTTTGAACTGACTTTTTTTCCTGCCTTTGGACTCATACTGAAACATTGGCTTTTCCTGGGTCTCCAGCTTGCCAACTGCACACTGTATCCTATGGTCCTGTTTCTCTGGAGAATTCTGATTAATGCAAGGCCCTTGTCACTTTTCTTCTGAATTTTTGAAGTGCTCTCTTAATTGCTCTCCAGTTTCATACCCTTACCATGTGTCTTACACACACACATGCCACAGTTATATTTCTCCGATGCAAATCTTTTTAGGCCTTTCCTTGCTTAAAATTCCTCCTTGCCTCTTCATTTCAGGATAAAACATAACTACTAACATATCAAATAAAGCACCTCAATGATCCAGGCCAGCCTTGTTGACCCTGGGCTTTTCCTTCCTTCTGGCAAAACTGAAAAAGTTCCAGTTTCCTGAAGCCAGCTTCCTCCAACTGCTGTATCTTAATGTCGTCTACTGGCTCTGCTTGGCACTTCTCCAACTCACCCATTGTCTGCTTGTCCAACACCTATGCTTCCTTAATTCTTGGTTCATGTTGTATTTCTTCCTAAAGACTCCCCTTAATTCCTTCTCCCATCTGTCTGACTTCCTCTTGCATAGATTGGGTTTGTAATAATTGACTTTTCTTACCTATATTTCAGATGAAATGATTAAAGTCCTTGAGGAGAGGAATCAAATCATTTTATTCAGCGCCAAGCACGCAGTGGGCATTTACTAGTTTTGCTTAATAAGTGAATAAATGAATCTCATCCATGTCAATTAAAATTCATATTTAAAATACACTTTCATGTTTAATATAGAAAAGTCATTTTAGAAATTCATCTAATTTAGTTCTCTCTCTCTTTTTTATATTCTTGGTTTACCTTACCAGATCCACGCTTCTCTGTGCTCAAGAGGTTGATATTTGTGAATTTCATTAATGAGATGTCCTGCTCTTTGGTCTAAGATTGGTTTCAACTGATAGTAGATACAGGCAACTGATTGCAAGGTGGAAATCGGGGGAGGTTGGGGTTTTATTCCCATGGCCACTTCCTGACCATGGTAACTGATGTACCCTTCTCACAAATCATTCTGTGGCTCTTTCCCTGGGTTCCAACACAGGCTTTCTCCTCTTTCCCTTCAGACCTGGGTGTTAATAACTCTCTGCTATTAGCCTGAGGGCACATTACCTTTTATGGCCGGTTTCATTTAAACCTGCCCCTCAGGTCCTTAAACTTTCCTCAGTTGCTCTGTTGGGTGACAACACCAGCTTCCTACAAGAAATAAGACTGGTGCCATACAGAGCTTTTTTCTCCTGTAATCTGCTTTAAGAATCCAACATGATAGCACAGTAACTCCACTAATTAGGTCATATGTTGGGTTTATCAAATACATTAACTATACCAGTAAGTATAGAGTGGATTAAGACATACCATGATGGGAAATCTAGTGTTATTTTTTACAGGTGACAAAAAGTATCTTACAGCTTTAAAATGCTTTTCTGTTTAAATGGTAGTTTCAATAGCATCTCATTTGATTATCTCATTTATAAATACATTGTTGGCAAACAGTAGAACTACTACAAATATATAGTTTTAAAAAGCTCATTTCCATTTTATTTAAATTTAAAAAACATTTCAATAAAACTTGTATTCTTGTTACAAATAATCATTTAAATTAATGATACTCAGGAATGCAATATTACCCCAACTCAGGAGTCAATAAAAATACAATTATGGCCCACGTCTTTGTGCCTCAGGGAACCGGAATGCAGGTTAACTCAAGACTGCTAGAACATCTTGCAAGCTCCATTGGGTATGCTCCACTCATGCTCTTTTGCCCACAATAAATGTAATACTCAGAAAAATAGTGTTCTCTTGAGTGCTGTATACAATGTGTACAAGCCCAGAGAGTCCAAAACTCATTGCCTTATGCATTCTGCAAACACCGCGTTATGGTGCCTGCCACCTGGGAGCAGCTCTAGAGTTCTTCATTGTCTTCCCCAGAAGGAAATCACTAAATACTACCCTTTTCCATTCAGAGTTGTTATCCTTCTCCGTGTCTGACTCCCAGGAAATCACTGAAGGACGCAGGTTAGACTGTCCTATGATGTAGTTGGTAGGGCGGCACCACTTCCTTCTGCCATTTTACCGTTTTGATCAGAAGTATAAATATGATGTGTATGGACTTTAAAAAGGATGGAGGAGATAGATGTGCTTTCATGATCAAACACTTTTGAAAAAGGAGAAACTTTGTTTCTGGGAAGTTCATGCCATCAAATCAGTACAGCCTTCAAGGATCTCAGATTCCAGAGGTCTAATTATCACATGCATTTAAGGTAAAATAACTGATTAGGTTGCCCCTGAGAGACATTATTCCTGAAAGCTACATCTAGAGGGTTTAAAATTCCAGATGTTTCTTGCAGAAACAACTGAGTTTTCTGAGAGCTTCTTCAGCCTCGTATTATGTATGTAGAGTGCACTTGAAGAATACCCCTGAATACATTCTTTCATGTTTTTTTAATGTAGTGCCTTGTATATATATACATACAAACACATATATATATATATATGGTAAGATACCCAAAAGACACTCTTTTTAAGTATGCCAATTAAATTTGCTAAAAGTACACAAAGAAATTGGTCTCTGGACTGTATCAATACACACAGTACTTCTGCTGCATACTTACTCCTGTGCCCATATTAAAGTACTAGAACAGGGATAGCAAAACACAAGGGAATTTAGTGCATAAACTCAATCCCTTGTTAGCCTTGAATCTAGATTGAAGCTGTAGTGTCCTGAAAGGTCCCAGATGCAAATTCAAGTTTAATGACTGATTTTCCCCCAGGTCCTGTTCATTCCACAAAGAAGAATTGCAGGATGCATTAGACAACTGTATGCACTCAGTAACAAATTCTGCAAGTATACAAGCACTTCAGTTCTTATCTCATTTAAATAGCTGATTAATCAGCTAATCCAATTACATTACTGATGGTGGATTCTATATCTTGTACTGAGACCCAAATTGAAATTGACTCAAGGGAAAGAGTAAGCTGTGAAGGCAGAACCCCAAGGGTGTTTCAGGTTAGTAACAGGCAGAGTGATACTCAAATATTTGCTGACGCCTCCTCTGACCTCAAGGTATCAGTACATCCTTACTGATCATTGGTCTGGCACCAGTGTAAATTTCTAATGGAGGTGACCAAGTCCGAAGGAAGCTAGAGGACTTCAGGAAGTGGAAAGAAACCTGATGACCGGGAAAGGTGGGACATGTAGGCAACAGTAAGTCGAGGCCAGTTAATGTATTTGCCATGGCATTCGGTACAGCAACTGATGGAAGCACTCAAAAGCACCAATACAGGCACAAAAACAAAATTAAACAAACAGAAAAAAAGAAAGTAGCATATGGCAAAATATACATGAAGCTTAAGTGCAATAGAAGCTAAAACAGGAGGGGTCATCTATCCTGTTTCCAATTCCCAAAATAATGTGAAGACCATCAGTTTACACCGAAGCCTCATTCAGGACAAAATGGTTATTATCTGGGAAAGAAGGGATTTTCCATGCACTGTCACAACCCTAAAATTTTTAGCAAACTATCTTGCCAGAACTTGAATGACTGATAATTGCAGAAAAAGACAGAGGGTAAGACCTGGTCCAACAGTAACCAACAACTGGATCCTCAAAAAAGCCAGGACACTTTGAGGATATAAAACACAGAGTTAAAGGACCCTAAGATCCACAGTCGCCCTCCTTCCAGATGGTCAGGGCGCACTGGAAATGGCTTCTGTGACTGAGTGAGAGTTAGCCGGTGGCTGCAGATTTTAGCCGCTCAGCCTGAGTGTTTTTCCTAGGACAGCAAATACTGATTTTTCCATAGGACACTTCTTCCTCAAAAGGAAACATTAAATAATAGCAGTTAGACATCATCAGAAGACAGCAAGGGAAAAGTCCATTTCCACATCAAGTCATGAACAATTCTAGATGCTAACATCTACTCCTTAGGCTCGATGACCCTTCCATGGGGTTTTTTCACCATCATTCATTGCTGTGTTCTGTTTGTAATCCTCACTTTTGGCTTCTCTTAACAAACTTACTCACTGCCCTCTGCTGATTAGCCCGTCCACCCCCTAGCCCGTGTACAGTCTACAGCTCCCTTCACAAATGGTCTTTTGACAGAAAGGAGCCTGGAAATATCCTTCCCGATATAGTTAGGGAATAGAGTGTAAAGATGTTTGCCAAAGCAATTTAAAATTAGTTATTTCCAGATTCTCTTAGAGGATCCAACCCAGAGTAGGTGATGAGTTTGTTGAATGAAGAAATCCTGTCTGTGAACTTACAGTGTGTGCTAGGCATAGTCTTTGATTCTTTTCCAAGACTGAAATTTACTCTTTAAGATTTTTTTGAGACCTCCCTGACTGAACTATAAGCACAAAAGGCTCACTGCCTGGGGCAAGTTCCCTCTAGCCCAAGTGTTTTAGCAACTCTCCTTAAAAGTGGATGGGTTGCTCTTTTAAAATGCTTGTCTTCCTTATGAGAAATAATGGGATATCATACTAAGTAAGACAAAATCTCCTCTAGGTAGGAGATATGACTGTTTCCTGGAGCTTACAAGGAAACTTGTTTGTTTTAGTATTTCAACATATTTATTTACTTTTTAAAATTATGGCATCTTGCAAAGAATTCCTGTGATAGTGTCTGTTTTAACATCATGTAACCAACAGTTCACAGCTCATAAATAATCCAGAAGGAGGTCAGCAAACATTCTATAAAGGGTAAATTTGGGGGACATTACAGTACATACAGTCTTTGTGGGAACTACTGATTTCTTCCTTTGTGGCTTGAAAACATCCATAGATATAACATGAGCAAAGGATGGTGTGATTTTGTCCTGATAAACTTTGTTTATAAAAACAGAGTGGGCCAGATTTGGCCCATGAGCCATTCTTTGTAGTCTCCAAATCTAGAAGATAATATAGAAGTCTGGCCTTAAAGATGGCCTATCTCACTATCCTTTGTATACCAAATATGAGCCAGGAATAATACTCCCTCCTCAGAATTCACTGTTCAAATGAGTGTATAATGAAATTGAATAATAATGATGTTGCTTTCTTGCATTCCAACCTGATGACTCCCATAGATGGGATGGAAAAAATAAAATTTTAGTAATTTAGAAAACTTAGTAATACACAAAACTAGCTAGATTTTTTTAATTTAGTAGTTACACCATTAATTAAATCAGTGGTATAAGACAGATGCAGCATTTGATGTATCCAACTCCTATAGAAGAAAAGGAGTTTTTTAAACTGTACATTACACAGTGTCACATTATATGAAGTTATTGCTACATCAGGTAACACAGAAGAAACAGATACTACATGACCTGATGCAAATTCAGATGGAAAATTTGGAGCATATAAATGGATTAAACACCCTTGAAAATCAGGTAGAGTACAATTCCAAAGGATTTCAGGTCATTCAGAAATGCTATTACCTCTCAGCTAAGAAATGTAGACTGTGTGTTAGTGATCACACTGAAGCATGAAATTGGGGAGGAAGACTATTAATAGGTCAGTTAAGGTAAGAAATCAGAGATATTATTTTAAGGTGAAATGTGGGGACATATATGTGGTAAAATGTAAAATCACCTCTCAGAAAAATCTGTGTTTATTTTGTCACTATTTACAGTATGGGAAAACATATAATGACTGGAAAATCTCACCTGAAAAATTCTTAACCTAAAAATCTCACAAACCTTCTCAGAGGAGGTCAATCATTGTCCATACATGCTACCAAATTCTTTTTGGAAAGCAATTTATATGTCACACAAAGTGTATAATTCTTTCTAAAGTAGCATGTTATAGTGTTTCAAAAACAGGTTTTCATTTTTCTATATATTGTAAAAGTACTTATGAATATCTAATAGATGGAAGAGTCACCCAATATAGTAAGGCTGGAGTACTTTGCAAATGCTACTTGTTCAATAAATGTTTACTGTCTGGTAAACTCTCCACTTATTAAATAGTCTTAATTGTAGTAGATGGTTGTCTATCAGAATGAAGTGCTTTTTAAAAAATATTTTGAATATATAATTTCAGATTACTTAATTGAAGCTACTAGCTTTAATTTCCTCTAAGAAAAGTATTACTTGATTCTTCTCATCCCTTCAGTTGTTCTTTCTTTTTTTAAATAAAGGGATTATTATTTGATACTCAAAATGGAATACCAGTCAAAATGGAGCTAATAATAATTAAAGATTTATTAGCTCATATATCTGTGTGACCATATGTTTATTACAATTGTCTTCAATAAAAGATATGTACTGTGAGTAATTAAAAACTAAATTTTTTAATGTAATGCATGGTAAGGTATGCTAAAAACGTAGTAGAACATTATAAAATGTTGCTAGGAAAATTTAAATACTCTGATAATGTTGTAAGAAACGCATTTAACGAAGTACATTTAGCTGGGTTCTTCATTTGCTAGATGTGTAACACTCGCCACCCCCTTGTATCATCACTAGTGGGCACAATACTTTGCACCTGGAGGGCATGCAGAGCACTTCTTTCACCTTTTTTTTATCCCTACCTACTGCCAATCTATGTAAACACCATAGTCTCTTGGCCAGTCATACAATAAATAGTATTTGGCTGTAGAAAAATGATGGCCGTACAATAAGTGTATTTTAAATGAATAAATGTAGTAAATAATCCAAACCTATGCAAATGCTCTCTCCAGGGACAGTGCTGTGAAATCATTTTGTAAGGACTGCTTTTAGGTCTTTAATTATCAAATTCACCCACCTGCTGAGTAATACTACTCTAAAATTATATCATCAGAGAGCCAGTTCAGTGTCCTTTAAATGTGTACATGGAAACTATTATGGAGTATCCCTATTTTTAATTCTAAATATACTTAAAATGATAGATTATTTAATTTGCACATTTCTGTGTTCCTCAGCTTGTTTAGTATCTTACTTTTTAAATGTTTCTGTACTCTAAATCTTAAATACATTTCTTTAAAAAGCACATAATGTACTTACCAAGTGCCACAATTTGCAATGCATTTTGTTTGAAATGAGTATCTATTACTCAAATAGTTGAAATATATAGAGCCCTTATATTTCAAAATATTAACCTTTTGCTGAATTGATTAAAAGCATATAATATGACTTTGAAGTATTTTGAAAACCTGACTACTGAAAATCAATCAAATTATTTTTGTTGTTTGGTAATGTAAAACAGCTGCTCCATTTTTCAAAGACTATGATTATCCTGTGCACCCTGCCAATGAATAGATTTAGTAGAAACCATAAGCTGTAGAGAAGAATCATTGATAAGAAAGAATCAAAAACAAAGGGAAGTAAGTGAGTTAATCATGGAAACTATGATGTAAGCATCTGTTTAGGCTATCAGAGGAATACAAAAGGGAATTTGAGAAATATTGAAAATCTAAACCCAAATTAACAAAACTCAAATGAGGGTAGAATTCTTTTCAGGGCATGATGAACATTCGTTAAATATCATTTTTATTTAAAACAGACTTGGAGATGAGCAGTAACCAGTACTTAGGTTTTTAAAAGAAAGGTACCATGAATATCTTACCTAAACCCTTTTGCAATGACAGCTGCCCCAGGGTCAAGCCATACAGATGTGATTACAAGTCCGAGATGCCCAATTTTAAAAACACTAAGTTGGAAAAAATATTCAGAGCACAAAATGAGGTATTTTCTTTATGGCAATTGTACATTTTTAAGTGGCATGTTGTGTAATACTTTCTTTTTTTTACATTTTCACTAATCTTTTAAATACTATTTATTATCAGATGCTTTAGCCTATAAAATTTCTACTTTGACTTGGATTTTATCTTTTTCTTTGTGGTCAGTTATCTGATTGGTTCTTTAAAGTATTCCATATATGTATGAATATTTCATGCACACACCTTTAATCTATTTAATCATTTTATTTATTATATACTATAATTATTTTAGGTCCTTGCTTAATTTTAGCTAGGTCTGTCTGATTTCAAAAGATAGTCTTCCTAATATGCATATCTGATTATGCCCTGCTTCCTTTGAATCTTCAGTGGCCTCCCATGCCAACAGAATAAAATTTAAATTGCTTTGTATGATAGAAAAAGCCCTTCATCCCCCTCACTTTCTTCAACCCCCCACGGTGCCTCTACATCTCTAACGTACTATCAGCTGATCCACACCAGAAAATCTTGCAGCTTCCCAAACGTGGCAGGCTCCCTCACACTCCTGTAAGAGTCTATGCTTTCCCTTAACCTCTAAGTCCCTTCCTTAAGTACATCTGGCTCAAGTCATGATCCAAAACTCGCTGTCGTGATAGTCACTGGTTCTCCTGCACTGTGTTTGTTGACTTTATAAGCGTGCTGTTCAGTACAGTAGCCACTAGCTACACGAGGTAATTTAAATTACTTGTAATTAAATACAATTTGAAAACTCATTTCCTCAGTTGCGTCAGTCACATTTCACGTGCTCAGTATCCACAGGTGGCTAGTGGCTACCATGTCGGGCAGTATGGGTATAAAATATTTACATCATCACTAAAATTTCTGTGCGACAGCACTGCCTTAAAATGGTCATCACCAAATTGCAGTGTATATAGCCATCTTTTTGTTTCTTTATTTCTCAGTCTGGGTTCTTAAAAAGCCAAGAACCTGCATGGTGGGCTCTTGATGTACAGAGCAGGAAGTGCAGCATTTTTTCACTTCACATGCCCACACTCAACACCATCCAGGAGAGAAAACCACAGTGAGCTGGAACCAGAGGGAGAAGTAGCGCTGTGAAGGCAGAGAAAGCATCCGTAGGGAAAGGAAGTAGGGTAGGCGTGGGAGTACATCTTCTCTACCTAACACATTGTTAAAATCTGAAGAAAAAGTGACCTAAATCCTCCCCTCGCAGCTGCCACAAAGAACACGAGGATCTCAGGCAGAGGCCATCTTGTAGAAAACACGACAGTGACTCATACCACTTGGGCTTTCAGCCTATTCAGTTTTGAACAGTAACAGTTAGATATGGAAATAAAATTAATGATGATAAGAATCCTGTGAGGCTGAACAGTATTAGAAACTGTT
This sequence comes from Smutsia gigantea, assembly GCA_032199065.1. Classification (NCBI taxonomy): domain Eukaryota; kingdom Metazoa; phylum Chordata; class Mammalia; order Pholidota; family Manidae; genus Smutsia; species Smutsia gigantea. Next base: position 304,006 of record JAVSCE010002243.1, read on the forward strand.
AGAAGTGACTGAGACCTTCCAACACCTCACAGAGCATCTGTCAGAAGGAACTGACCACCATGAGCGCATAGGAGTGTCATGGGGCAATAGATGCAGATGGAAGAACATGAGTGAAGAAATAACGTTATCATTATCTTTACTGATTTCTCACTCTTAAACTGCAAATAAAAATGTGTTTACTTGTTTTCATTCTTTTGGTAAATGTCAGTGACTATTGCTTCCCATTCCAACCCAGCTCATTACTCAAAATAATGTGTTCAGTGAAGTTTCTCTTTGCCCACAGTATCTAGCAGTTCAAGTTCCACAATCCAAATCTCCTTTTTTTCTTCTTATCACTGTTTAACGTTCTGAATATTTTATATATATATATACCCTGTTTGCACGCACAGTAAGTGCAAGCTTCCTGAGTACAGGTATTTTTGTCAGTTTTGTTCACTGTGGTAACATGAGCTCCTAAATGTGCCTGGCACTTAGTAAATACTCAATACATTTTTGTTAAATGTTGAATGTCCAGACAGAATACATTATTTTCTTGCCTTCCATATGCTTTCTCGAATTGTAGTACTATATATATTCTTTAGCATTACTGATTTTAGAAATGTTTTCTCTTAACTTCTCACATTCAGTGACATTACCAAATTTGACCCATTTTCCCTTCTAAGTATTTCTCAGTTCTTTGCCTTCCTCTACATCTAACTTCCATTCTTCCTTGTACCACCTGAGAGATCCTGCTAATTGGCCTCTGTCCCACGATGCCCTCCTTTCAAACATCTGTACTGCTGTAACATGAAGTTCCACTCGTGTCATTCCTTTTCTCAGAATGTTCCAGAAGCATTCTGAAGACTTTGGAATAAAGTTCAGACTCCCTATCATCACACACAAGGCCCCTACCTTACTTTCTATCCTTGTCTCCTTCTACTCCCTGTTTGCAAGTACACGCACAGAGCATCTTGTTTTACCTCTGGCTTTTCTAATGCAACAACCTGGCCTTGGATGTCCTCCCATTCCTGATCAGGCTGAGCACAGACAGTAAGTATGGATTGCTTAAACATGCTCTGGGAAACTTCTCTGTAAGGCAACTATCGGTTTATGTACTGGTTGTGTCTTACAGACCCTGAGTTCCTGGAAAGAAGCATACATCTTCCCTTTATACCTATCATAGTGTTGACATGGACTAGTATACAGAATTGTTGAAAAAGGATTGGATAATTGAATTTCACCCTAGTAACTTAGAACATCTATTTGTAGGGCAGAGATATCATTTATTTGACAAACTTCTTCAGGAAAATGACTAACCTATTAGAATTAGAAAAAAAAATATTTCAGGTATCTTTGTGGTCAAATAACACATAAAAAAATCTAGCACAAATGTTAAAATAGCTCTTTAAACATTTTTTAGTGAGCTTCAGGCTTAGCAGTTTCAGCTTCACCAATATTTGTGTTCATGATCTTCCTAGATAACCCTGTCAGTTTCCTGTACTTTTACCTTTGGGTTAAAGGAGCACAAATATGTGCCTGTGGTGAATATTTTCAAAATTCCCCACACAGTGCTTACTGAAGCTGGGCACAGAGAGGCTGAGCAGAGTCCATCTTCTGTCTTGAGTAATTTTTGGTCCCAGGTATATGCACAGGGTTTATGTTTTCAACTGGATAAACTACTTTCACCTTTATTCAGTGGTTTTGGTGCTGAAGCAGTGGTTGTTTATTCAGGTTTAAATCCCTTAGTTCTGTACACATTTAGAATGAGTTTTGCTTTGAGCATTCTCAGGTTCCCATGATTCTCAGCTATTCTTTGAAAACAGTGAAGCACTGTTTATGTTTTATTTCAAAGGAATTATGCTTTTATCCATGTGTAGTTTTGCTTGTACTTTATTTCCCATTTTCATTTTCTATGAACTAACTTTGAAAGCTGAATAAGGAATAGCATTTGTGATCATCATCCTGGAAAAATACTTACATTCCCCCAATTTGGCTATCAAATAACTTCCATACTGTTAGTTTTAACTTAAGATAACAATCAAATCAAATCAAAACACAACAAAAACACTTCAGTTACCCACAGTTTACAGGTCTATAGCAACTATGAATAAACCGCTAGAGGCAAAATTTTTTAGCACAAATTCTGCTCTGCAATAATTTTTCCTTAAAAAAATCTTTCCTAAACAAATGTCCCAATTATAATCTTTTAATTAATTGGGTACTCCATACAGAGGAGTCCTAAATGAAAGCGAGTAGCTGTTTTTGCCATGGTGCCCAGAAGGATGCCTCTATTTTGCCAGAAAATGTTCTGTCACTAATGTGAAGCCTGTTGACAAACTGTTGTTTATATATTGTCAATGTGATGCCAAGTCAATTGTTTCACTACAGGAATCCTGGCTTGGCCCCAGTGGCTGTCTAAATCTTTGTAGACACACAGATACTTTTAGGGAAAGCAATTAAAGGTAAAAAAAAACTCTTTTTATTTTTATTTGGCTCTTAACTGAAGTTCCATGAAGATAGAAGAATTAATGGTGATCATACAACTTTGCAAGAGCTATAATTCTAAAAACTTAGACATATGGTTGGCTTTTAATTCCACTAGCTGTTAATTAAGAGGCTAATTGTACAAGATGGTTAGGTATATATCAGCTTGCAAATTTTACCTTTTTTTCTTGTCATTAAAAATTAGCAACGTGGGAGATTTATAGGTCTTATTTATCCTCTACATCAGTGGTTGTTGACTGGGGGTGATTTTTTTTTGCCCTCCAGGAGATATTTGGCAGTGTCTGGCGACACTATTATTTGTCACAACTGGGGAAAGTGCTAACGTATGTAGTGGAAAGAGGCCAGAGATGCTGCTGAATGTTCTATAGTGCACAAGACAGCCCCCCACACTGAAGAATCATCTGGCCCCAAATGTCAATAGAGCTGAGGTTGAGAAATATTAAATATTTATGTTTTTCTGATCTACAGTAAATGGTTGAAGTATGTAGAAAATAGCCTTAAAAAGTTTTAGAAACTCAGTAATGGTTAGAGAAAACATATAATTATTATTGCTATAAATTTAATGGTGTGTTCATCATTATATACCCCATGGGCTCAGATCAGTTGCTTATCAGAAATTTACACCCCATGTTTGGTTATGGAGCATTTAATCTAAAACCCACACTCCGGGAGTGGTTAGTAAAAGTGCTTTGGCTATCTTTGACTCCCATCAACGCCAGAGATTTTGCTATCATGAGACTTAGAAATTAGTTTGCATTGGTGGAAGTCTTGCTAATAAGCACTGTGGATTTTTAAAATGATTACATTGATGAAACTAGTGGCATTTGACATAAATGGATTGACTAGAATATTGTATATACAATAACCTCCTCATGCATGAGGATATGAAAGTCTAGCCTGCTGTATAACTCACTTCTTTAGGGAAGGCATCCCGGATTAGATACCTCATCTGTATAACAGGGTTAGCTGAATTCTGCCATGGAAGATTGTCACATTTACTTTAGATGAAGACTGTCATGCAAGGTATTTTGGGAACTCCAAAGATAACAGAACTGGGACTTTAAGGTGCTTATGGAAGAGTTGGTGTGTAAATAGACATGATTGCTACTAATCATCTGTATTAATAAAAGTAATTCAGTTAGAGGCATAAAGTACCTTGAAAATGAGCCTGAGTTGAATGTGACCCAATGGCCTGAGGATAATTCACAAAAATACTTAACAAGTTAAGGATTATCCTGACCCCAGTAAATAATGAGTATACACTCTTTTTAAGTTCATGCAAAACATAAAGCAGTGATCCCACACTAAGTCAAAAAGTAATTCACAACAGATTTCAGGGAATTAACTACATAAAGGCCAAATTTTCTTACTATATAATTGCAAAATCAAAAAGAAAATAGATTAAAAAATCAAATACAAACCTCTTCTGTGGTTAAAAATAACTAATTTGCTAGGAAGAAAATAACTGTGGGAATGCCATAATATTTAAAATTGAGTGATAAAATGTCTGTATATCAAAACTTGCAGCTTATGGGAAGTTATAGAGATATTGATATGCTTACATGTAGTAAAAGTGTAGAAATGTGGACTACATACAGATCAAATTCATTATAGTGGTTCATTTTAGAGAGGGGTAAAAGAAATAGAATTAGAAGGAAGAATTTTGGGGTCTCCAACTTTATTTTATTATTCCTTAAACAAACATAAAAAAAAGAACAGGAATCCTATATATCTTTTAAATTACCATTTGTTTATTTTGAATGAGGTATTTTTTATTGTCGTTCCTATTTTTCTTCATTTTAAGGTCTCCAAGTAGCAAAATGTATTAAGATATTATTTCAAGATGTTTTTTTTACCTAGAAATTTTTCTATAGCAGTAAACATCTCAATCAAGCACTGAACTCTGACTGAAAAAGTATTGTAAATTAAGGTGAAATCGGGTTTTATGATACAAATAGGTTTCCTCCAAAATGTCATACTTCCGTCACAAAATAAGGTTTATTTACGCTAGGAAGTTGTAGCACTGTTTAAGAAAAAAAAAAGGTTTCTGGTCATTTAGATGGAGCAACTATTTTCAGAAATTCATTATCACCAGATTAAATTTTCCTAAATTTCTCAACTAGAATTTACTAAAAATTCAACTGTTTCCTGTTTCTTAAGTAGAATATGAATGAGCTATGTAGGAAATAACCGAAACAGAAATGAATATATTATATTAATAATATTTTCACTCTACTACTTGGCTTATAGAAAAATTTAGGTTGCATGTTTCTCTTCATGAATTTGAGTTTTGTAAATAGATAAGGTAAAATTAAATTTTTATTAGGTTCTTTAAATGAAGTTTCCTCATAAAATATCTTCAAATGTTCAGTATTATCCATATGTTCAGTATTTAGTATTTCCTTTCCAACATTCTTAAGATGTTTTAAATGTTAATGAAAAACAATGCTAGCTAATGTTTTGTGATGTTTTCTATATACCAGATACTACTCGGTCATGCACACACACACACACACACAACATATACACACACATATACATGTACACATATCTACACATATACGTATATTCATTACCTAAATAACTGCTTGAATCACCATAAGATACTTCAGTGATTTTTTATGTGTGAGTGCAAATTAAACACACAACTTCAACCAGTATATGCAACCTTATTACCATTATGCATTCTGAGACTCTTCACAAATATATCTTGCCCTCAGAGCTATGCTCCACTGGTTAGGAATTATTGCTCTAAGAGTTGGAATTGTCCTTAAAGCACAGGTGGAGTTAACAGAACCCTGTGAGGGAAAAAGAACACGTTTCTGCTTATTTCCAAATACAGAAAGATAACTTGTTAAACAAGATCTACCCTATGTATTCTGCTCTTCTTTTAAAGCTTAGAGGTTGGATGGGACAGAGAGTCACCAATCTTTACCAAAATAATGAAAATTAAAGTAAAAAAATTATTTTCAGTTGCAAAACAAGAATTCAGTAAGAAAAACACTTTGAGAAGATATGATTGATATAAGTAACTAAACTCTTGTTTTGAAGTGAATATTTTCAGTATTTCATTTTTCCATTCAATTATTCATATAGAAAAATTGTTTTGAGAGCCTCCCACTTATCATGAGCTCTGGAATAGACCATATTTTACTTATTGTACTTGGGCTTTTGTTAACATAAGAGTGCGGACTTTATTAAATTATGTCTTCACAGTGAAATATTTTAAGTTAAAGATTAAGACTATTCTAGAGTAATAATTAAACGCATAGCCAGTAGAAGGCAGCATTTTATTTACTCCTACCTTATTGCAGATTTCATTAGAATTTAGAAAGTTTTTAGCTCTTCTCTTCAACAAACCAGATTGTGGCTGGTTATTTCTCCTTGAAAATATTTCATATAGAAGGAAATGGATAAACAGAGAGGCTGTTAGGTCTTCAAAGGAATTCACAGTAATTCATAATTTGTACAGTCAGATTTTATGGAGTGAAAGTTTACTTATCTGGGTTCCTTATGAGACCATTATAATGCTAGAAGAGCTTCCTAATGTGTCTTTTAAATAAAATTAATTATTTGTAGTTATTTTATAAATATTCATTTTTTCTACTTTATTTCAAGGCCATCATTTTCATTATCAACTGTAATTTTAATCCACTATCTAATTTTTCCTCAAAATATTCTCTAGAAATAGATTTTAAATCTGCTATATTTTTCCTTTATGCACTTATTTTTCCTGTATACATATTTATTATTTTCATTCACATAATTATAATTGCTCTATGGATTATACAACTAGCACATAGATTTTTCCTATAAATTAAGACTATAGAAATTCAATATTAGCTCTTATTTGAAATGGAAAATTGGAGGAAGCAAATGTCAACTTAGCTATGATTCCAAGATCTTACTGAGCATATTTATTTTTAAATGCTTTTAAAAACAATCATGTGGCTTATAAGCTAACAACAAAAATATAGTTATGATAGGTAAAAATCAAGAGTGAAATTGTATTGTGTCCTCTGCATGAGCTGTATTGCTATACTTAACTACAGATTTTTAAATTGGTGCTGTACTCCACAAGCTGGGCCAGGAGGTAACTAAGTAGCATAGCAAAGGAAAATAAATAAGAGGGTTCCCTATCTTTTCTCAATCCATCTTTCCCCAATCTATCCTCTATTTATCTTTTATCCCAACGGAGAGTTTTTCTATCACAGTTCCAAGATTTTCTAGAAGGCAAGATTAAGAAAGTTGGATAGAAAGAGTTGTATCTATAGAAATCTGAGGAGGAGAGTAAAAAATTAGTGGGTGGGGTGAAAACAATCTATTGGGGGCAGAAAGAATGATAGAGAATTCAGTATAGGATGGAACTGGAGGCAGAGCCCTTAAAGTACCTGCAACTTCCCAAATCTGAGGAGAGATGTAGCCATCCAGGTACAGGTAACTCAAAGATCCACAAAACAGATTTAATCTAAAGAGATTTCCACCAAGATACGTTATAATCAAACTCTCAAGAATCAAAGATAATTCAGAAAGCAGCAAGAGAAACAAAGTCTCATTATAGATTAAGGAACTCTGATAAAGCTATCAGCAGACTTCTTATCAGCACCTTGCAGACCAGAAGAAAGTGGGATTATATATTCAGAGTGCTCAAATTAAAAAAACTGCCAACCAAGAACACTTTACCTAGCAAAGCTGTCCTTCAGAAATAAAGGCGAGATAAAGACTTTAACAGACCAACCAAAGTTGAGGGAAATTATCACCATGATTCCTGCCTTACAAGAAATGATAGAGGAGGTTTTGCAAGATGAAATGAAAAGACATTAGCTTAGATTTTATTTATTTTCCTTTGCTATGCTACCTACTTACCTCCTGGCTCAGCTTGTGGAGTATAGCACCAATTTAAAAAACATAGTTAAGTATAGCAATACAGCTCATACAGAGGACACGATACAATTTCACTCTTGATTTTTACCTATCATAACTATATTTTTGTTACCTTATCAGCCACATGATTATTTTTAAAAACATTTAAAAAATAAATATGTTCAGTAAAGTCTTGAAATCATAGGTAAGTCTACATTTGCTTCCTCCAATTTCCATTTCAAATAAGAGCTAATATTGAATTTCTATAGTCTTAATTTATATGAAAAATCTATGTGCCAATTGTATAATCCATATAGCAATTATAATTATGTGAATGAAAATAATAAATATGTATATGGGAAAAATAAGTGCATGAAGGAAAAATATGGCAGCACAAACTACTTTAAAATAAAATTCTAGAGACTATTTTGAGGAAAATGGAGAGAGTGGATTTAAATTGCAGTTGATTGTGAAAATTGCTGACCTTGAAATAAAGCAAAACAAAAAAACAAACCGCTCATATGATGAAGTACAGCCCCTAGTACCTTAGACTTTATTCCTTAGAATAATACCTTAGACTGTGACTTTATTTAGAAATAAGGTCATTGCAGATGTAATTAATTGAGATGAGGGTATAGGGTGCATCCCTAATCCAATATAAGTATATTCCTTATAAAAGGGAGAAATTTGGACACAGACACATGGACACAAGGAGAAAACCATGTGGAGATGAATGCAGAAACTGAACTGATGCTTCTACAAATGAATCAATGCCAAAGATTGCCAGCAAACCTCCAGAGACTAGGAGAGAGGCATGGAATAGATCCTTCCTCACAGCCCTTTAGAAGGAACCAACCTGTTGACACTTTGATCTTAGCCTTTAACCCCTAGAACTATGAGACAATAAGGTTGTTACTTTTTCATCCATAAAACAAATAATTTTTATCCATAACAGGATAAATCCAGATTGTGTGCACTTTATATTAGATGTAATTAGAATAATACAATAGCCAATGTGATAGTTCTTCTAATAATCCTTTTTTTATTGAAGTACCATTGATATACAATCTTATATTGGTTTCAAATCTACAAAACAGTAGTTCAACAGTTACACATATTATTAAGTCCTCACCCCCTCTAATGAGATTACTGTCAACATATCAAGATGTTACAGAATCATTGACTATATTCTCCATACTATTTTGCTATCCCCATGAGCAACTTATATTATGATTAAGAATTTTTATGCCTTTTTATCCCCCTTGCCCTCCCTATCCCCCACCTCCACCTACATGTCCATCAATAGATTAATGGATAAAGATGTGGTACATATATACAATGAAATATTATTCAACTATAAGAAAAGAAATCCTGCCATTTGCAACATGGATGGACTTAGAGTGTATTATGTTCAGTGAAATAAGCCAAGTAGTGAAAGACAAATACCATATGATTTCACTTATTTGTGGAGTATAAAAACAAATCATAACAGAATGAAAAAAACAGCAGTAGACTCATAGACACTGAGAAGTAACAATGCATAACTTTAATCACGAGGAAGCATTAGATAATCCCAAATTGAGGGATATTCTGCAAAGTATCTAGCCTGTGATATTCAAAAGTGTCAAGGTGCTAAAGAAAAGACTGAAGAACTGTGCTGGACTAAAGGTGACTAATGAGACATGACAAGTAATGAAGTAAGGCCATGCATGATTCTGAACTAGACCCTTTTGTTGTGAGGCAATTGGTGAAACTTCAAAGTGGTCTGAGAAGTAGATGGTAGAAATGTATCAATGTTAATTCTCTGACTGTATTGCAGGTATGTAAAAGTAATGTGCTTATTTATAAGAAATACATGATAATTCAGATGCTATGGGGCATAAGGCTGACAAATTGTTCTTAAAGGTTTCAAGAAAAAATATTTTACTGGTAATTTTTCTGCAAGTGTGAGATTGTTTCAAATCAAGATTATTTTTTAAAGATTTCTTAAAAAAGGACCCACAAATTGTGAGGGAATAAGCTTTTGGGTTTGATTGTTTTAGATCTGCTGAGATGTATGAATTATGGAATAGATCCTTTTTCAAAGTTATCTGAAAGACATAATTAAGGACTGAGCTTTCTTTTCAATTACTATTTGGTACTTTGACTGTGGCATTATGAATATGCTTCATGAATTGGCTGAGCCACATAGGCTAAAATTTATTAGAATTATGGGTAAAATCATATGACAGGGACTAATGTAAATTGTAATAAATGTCTTGCCAGACACCATTGAAATTAAGTAAAGAGAGTTTATAAATATGTACAAGCTATTAGATACAAAGAGCAGAACTTTTAGTATAGATATTTACTAATGATGTGATTAAGAAGGAATTAAAGCTTAGAGTTTATTTTAGTCATGTTATAGACTCAAGTGTCAATCTCTACAGTTACATAATAGAAAACCACCTATATGTAGAAAGAGGTATTTATAAAGTTTTTCATAGTTTGGTCCTGCATATTACATGATTATTTATGCCTGATTTTCAGAGACCTAGTAGAGTCAATTCCATTGCTGCATATAATAGCTGTAAGTGTTGTAGTTATTCTTTCCTTGAATATGGGAATTTAGTTTTAATTTTTAAAGTTTCATCTCTAAAATCTAAAGTCTTATCTACTATTTTGTATTTTACTGAAGTTTTAATGTACAACTCTAAGAGGGAGATGGAAAATTCTTTGAGTAGAAGTTGAAATAAATATATCTGAGGAATATTTAGAGCTAAGTTTTGTTTGCTTTGTGATCAAAATAGGTACTATCTGGAGAGAAGATATTAGGAAATTGTTACATAATGCCATATATTTGCAAAGTTGTTCAAGTGCTGGTGGTTTACAATGGATTAATTCTTGGTCACTTTTCCTTTCAAATAAATATGTCAGATGTCACATTATTAGACAGGAAAATGAGGTAACAGCTCAGACAGTTGTTACAAATACTGTTATTATTTATAGAGATAAGTAATAGGGAGGTTTTCAGAGAAACCTTTAGAAACTCTATTAGTTCAAAGCTCTATTAAAAGCAAAGTGGTTTTGACTGGGGAGGCCAACAAATGACTATCTAAAGGCAAAACTGTGTTTTCAATTTCTGTAAAGCATCAGTTGATCAATTCAGTAAAGCGTCAGCTAAAGCAGTCAAATACTTGCTGCATATTTTGTAGTCAGACCTCTAGTTGCTAGACAAAACCACACACTTTGTTTTATTTAATCTCTAATTTATAAGATAGCAGTTGGAATAATTCAAGTCTCAATTTTTTTTCCAGAAATTACTATTATAGATTAAAATTACATAAATGCTCTGATCCCCTTAATTTAAATAACTATCTAAATATTAAATTTCACCATCAGGACCACAATGATAACTACAAAGTGTGATGGGAAACACTATATGTTTATGATTCATGGCACTGTCAATACTTAATCGTAAACCTTATAGACCAATTTAATAAACTCAGTTTACTTGAAAGTGTAAGCCTCTACTTCATATTTTAGGTTATATCTATTTTATATTATTCTTTGCCTTTAGCTACAAATATCATACTCATGGGTGGTGAAAAGTTTGTAAAGAATATCACTGAATGCAACCCTTTCCTCACTAGTAGATTATTGTAACAAACCTCTGTTAACTTGCATCTATGGATCAGTAGACTAGTGAGATTGATTTGAATTGGTGTTAAAATCTTTATCAGATTTCTATACATAAAAATGTCATCTTCCCTTACTAGAAAGGCAGGCACAGTTCTTAGATATTTTATTAGATTCTGACCTTACTGAACATACTTCTAATTTCATGGCAGTTCCTTTGAAGAAAAACAGAATCCCGAGTATGGCAGGAGACAAATACACCATGTCTGGTTTGTGTGGGTTATTGAATCTAATTTTTTCATGTGCCTAGTCTAAATATCCCACAGCAGTGTCAAAAAAGTCCTTGAATATTATTAAACTAGGTCATCATTAAATACTTGGATTTTTAAGTTGCACAAGAAAACATAGTCATAACACACCTTTTATAAAATAACATGCCAAACATAAGCTACAATTCTCTGTAAGGAATGTGTGAATTTTTAAGTTTTATTATTCTGAGAGCAGGTAAATTTCAAAGTTTTCAAAAACACAATTACAGTTCAAAACTACCTTTCTCCAGTCAGCTATAAAGGCATCTTGATGCATATTGCTTAAGTGACTTGATTTTCTTTTAATACGGACCTTGTGATCTAATTTGCATAGCCAAACCATCCTACAAGAGGATGCACATTTTCTACTAACCTTAGAACCACATTTAAGAACGGCATACTTCACAAAATACTAAGAAAATGGATGTGACTTTGCAATCGTCTTCTGACTCGGCCCTCCTTTACAGGCTCAAAAGAAGCTATACCCCTATCTAAAGTTCCCAACACTACCGAACAGCTGCATACACTACCTAAAACAGTTTATTTAATTTGGCAGCCTTTTCACCTGAAATGCCCTTCTTCATCCCCTCTGTGTAAGCAAAACCTGCACAACTTGTGATGCCCACCTCATACTGCATTTTCTGAAAGAAGCTCACGTTATCCACTGAAAGCCCCAGTGATTTCCATCTCGTCTGGTACCTGTACTGTCTCCTGTGAAGTGTCACTCACTTCACAGTATGTGTAGTTATGTTATGCCTATTCAGACAAATGGAAAATTCCTTGAAGCCAAGCATCATGACTCATGACTTCTTTGTATCTGCCGTAGCCCCAAGTTCAGAATTTTGCACATGGCAATCATGAATTTTTAAATCTAGAAGGAATCTTAAGAAATTATCTCAATGCCATTAGACAGATAAGAGACCTAGATCTAAAGCCTTTAGGAAAAGCTAAAAAAAAAAAAATTGTGGTACATTCTGAGTGTTGGAAAGGTTTTTACTTTTTTTTTTCCTTTATAAACTACCCTCCAAGACTATTCTTACACATTTGAGGATGCATCCGAATCAATCAGAGAGCTTTTAAAAACACAGATAGAGAGGCCTGAACTCCATTGTTTCTGATTAGAAGGTCTGTGGTGGGGCCCAAGAATTTACATTCCTAGCACGTCCCAGGTGATGCTGATATTATTGGCACATGGACTACCTTCGGAATGGCCTTAAGAGAAAAGTCTCATAGGTAAATACTTATTCTATTTTTGAAAAAAAAAATTTTAAACCTTTACATAAAATTGCCATCTTCTTAAAACCATACCAAACAGCTTCTGTTCCTAACATACTGTTAATTTGCTCCCAAAGATTCTACTTGAGTAATGATTCAATTATATTAGTTATCAAAGCAAAGAAATCATCTTTAAAGCTCCTTCCAGTCATTTTAATCAAAATTCAGATCTTATTGGAAGGGATACCATTACTGCAAATAGGGCAATGGCCTGTTATCTAAATTTAGCCTTCTCCAACCCAACAGAGCGTAGGGCGGATTGTAACAGTTTTCTGGAAGGCATCCTGGCAATAAATTTTGAAAGCCTTAAAAAGGAATGTACATCTCATTCCACACTCTAGCTTCTAGAGATTTATCCTGGGAAATGAATAAAATAAGTGATCGAAGGTGGGAATATTCTATGTCCCGATGTGATGGTAGTTAGCCAGGTGCATACATTTGTCAAAACTCATCAAGTTGTACACTTAAAATAGATACCTGTTTTTGGCAAATTATATCTAAAAATTGATTTAAATTTCTCTTAAAAGTATCAGTAAGAAATTACTTCTGTTTTTGTTTGTCACCAAGTCACATATCTCAAAATAAAAGCAGGGATCGTGTTCTGTAGGAAATCGAGTAAAAGGTGTTTGCTGTGGCCTTTGAGTGAGTGTTGTAAGTATGTGGAGAAGGCCGGGGTTTAGAGTGTGTTTGTATCCAGGAACTGCATGGCCATTTTAAAGACTCTCTTGTTCAAACTTCCCCAGAGTCAGAGAAGATGGAAGAGACTTCGATAAGGTTTTCAGAAAGGCACAGTGGTCCATAGAGCCACGTTTTCAGCTTGGATCTAAGCCTTTGCCTAGAGTTTCACTCCAAAGGTTCTGAGACACTTGAAAGTTGAAAGACCTAGCAAATAAAAGAATGCACAGGGCGGTAGCTTTCCTAACTGGCTTTCTGGGATCACGAATATGCTTGCTATTTCTCCATCACCTTTCTGCTTTCTCACCTAGATTGTCAACTCCTTGAAAGTACTTACTCAACCTTCTGTTCCCCAGAACCCTGCTTTGCTTATAATTACTACTCAGTAATGATGTAACAGGATTGAAATAATTCCTTGATGTTTATATTTTGAAAACTTTCATTTCAGTCTAGCAGGAAGGTATAAACGTAGTAATTTGGGAGATATTAACAAGTATATTTGAGAGGTATTTCCAACAGTACAAGAAAATTTTTAAAGAACCCTTTAAATAGCATCTATTTTCTTCCTAAGTGACTTGCAAATTAGATTGTCTTAATTTTAAAGGTAAAAAATCAATGTTTTCCTCCCTTTATTCCAGAACTACCAGTGACCATGGTTTCTAAAATTTTTGCTGAGTCATATATTATTTTCATTAGCCACAGCGATCTTACAACTGAAGCTTAGCTATAGGCTATGTTAAGGATACATGAGGCAGGATATAAAATAGCTAGAATGCATTGTGTTCCGTGGTATTTCAAAATTAAGGTTAGCTGTATTTTGTTAATCTAAATGCATATAGTCTGGAAAGATCCTTTTACGTGAAATCTTTCAATTAATAAGAGGTTATTTTTTAGTTAAAACTAAAATAAAAAGCCGTTGTCAGTGTAGTAGTGAAAATGTCTGGGAAGTTCCTGCATTTGTAAGAATTTGTTAGTGTTCTCAGTGTTTAGTCCTGAGAACCAGCTATGAGTACTAATGATATTATGGCAGGCATACTCAGAGTTACAGCAGAAGGAAGTGTGTAGGGAAAGACCACTCTACTGCCCCTACCTATCTGAGTTTCCTGTTGATTACCATATAAAAGCTAAATCCTCTCAGCACTTGCCATTTGTTGAAAAGTTAATTAACCTTAGGATTTTCTACTTTGTACCGCCTATTTTTTTTCAGTGGTGCAGGTATTTGCAAATTGCTCTTTTATTTTGTATGATAGTGTTTTACACCTTGTGAGAAGGCATAGGAATCTCTCTTGTGCAAGCCAAATCTCTGAGGTAGGTACTATCAGAGAGATTGACTTGCCCAAGGTCACTCCGGATGACCTCAGAGAGAAATTTAAAATGAGGTTTGTCTGACTTCAGGTCCCAAGCATATTTGTCCATATTTCAGAACTTTAGATATCTGTACCTAGTCTTTAAATATTCTTATTTATTTATGGCTATCCTTCTTATACCCCTGTTTAAATTTTGAACGTATTTCTTTTGAGCAAAATTGATTTTAATCAGTTCTTACATTTTCCCTCTAAAGAGCTATTTCTACAGTGGAAATTAGTTAAATGTGCTACATATCTTCCATAGTTATGTGTCTTGTCTCAAATATCTCCCTCTCAAAAGAGACTTTCCTTGACCATCATACGCACTGTGGCTGTTACTGTCTGTAGTGATTGCTGACTTTATTTTCTTCAAAATATTTTTCACTGTCTAAACTTCTATTATTTACTTATGTACATGCATCCTGTCTGTCTCTCCCTGCTGCACTGGAGTGTAAGCTAACTGAAAGCATGAACCTCATCTACTTATTCTATTTCACTCCTGCATTTATGTGCTGGGTATGGAATAAGTCTCACTAGACTTTGGTTGAGTGAGTAACCACTAGGTACTTAACACTGGGCTAACAATTAGCAGGAGAATAACATCACCCTCACACTTGGCTGTAGTTCTCCTGGTAAGAAAGCTGTATATTTTTGTTTCTAGTCATTACTTTCCTACAGAGCTTTTCAAGTGGACTCCAGTGTCACTAAGCTGAAAATTGCCATTAATATGCTACTTTTCCTCTAGAAAGTTATATAAATGAGATAAAAGATTAAAAATACCTTCTCTCTTGTCTACATATGAGCAGTTTGCTTTCAGGTCTTCAAAACTGTTTTCTTATGTGTATATTCATATGGTATTACATTTCATTTAATTATTAATTTCAGACATTTGCAGACATTTGCTCGTGGAGAAAAGTGAATACGAACAAGAAACTCAAAACCATCTCTAAGATTTTCCTTTCATAACCTAAAATTACTCACCTAGTGTTTGGTTGTACTTGACTTTTTCTCATTTCTTCTAAATCAAGCACGAATTTTTTTTATTGGTAAGTGTGCACTTAGATTGTTTAATAAGTGTGATACTAAGCACACATTTAAAACTCAGTCACCTTAAAATGCCCTGTTACAGTAAACTGAGAAAAAGATTGATATTAAATATCCTGGACAATTAACGTTCTTCTGGTGAATGAGTTATGTTTTATACCATGAGTGATAATACCCTTTCCATAGGCTAAAAGCAGAAAGCAAGAATAGACGACGTGGCACATGAGATCATAAACTGTGATGGGAAGTTGTCCTAATTGGAAACAGTGTTGTCGGCATAATAAACTCATGGGTCAATTTTTTGGCAGTGTATTTGAGCCGACAGTGACAGTACCCCCATACACACATATATTTGAATATGTGCATATGTAAATATATATATGCAAATACATTTATTTATCCTGACCATGTTTAAAAGTATTAAAGTGACTTTTAATAATATTATTTGTATACAAAATAATGCTTCTTAGAAGCAGGTATTAGTTATTTACCACCTTTTACCAATAAGGAAATGGGGCTTGCAGAGATTAGGTGGCCTGCCCAAGAATGAATAATGGATACTTCAGGCTTTGAATTCTAGTCTCGACCTAAAAAGAATAGAAATGAAACAGAAAAAAAGAATAAGACACGGTGCCCAAATCAGAATTTAACGTTTGATTTTAATTTTTCAGTTTTGTTAGCATATAGTTCTTAATATTGTTATTCTTTACTGTCTGTAGGTTCTAATTTAACTGCTGTCATTAAAACTTGATAAAGAAGTGAAATTTAAAGAAAAAGTGATACTTTTTAGTGATTTTTTTTTAAAGAAATGCTTTTTAATGATTTTATGCTCCTGGCTAGGTGGAATCCTCTCTTATGTAACAATACTCTTATGTAGGGAAAGAGGATAAATATTCCTCTCATTTCCTGATCTTTCCTGACACTGGAGAGGGCCTTCATTTCAAAGAATAGCAATATTGGGCCTTTGATTTAGTAGCTTCCATCTTTCCATGCCAAGGGAGAAATCAAGCTCTGACTGCGCCGCAATGTATGGTATTACAGTTAAGCCAATTCGAAAAAGACTCATTAATTCAAGAGATGACAAAACTGAAAAAGGTAAAAAGGTAGATACAAATAATTACCTTATATATAGCTTTTTAAGGACTGAATAGTAAAAGGTGGATGAGAAAATTTCATTTTAATTTGATTTAACAGGTATAAGAGAGCTCTGATTTCTATTACTCTAATAATTTGCAGCTATGCTTATTTTAAATCATTTTAAAATATTTTGAGTACTATAAAACATTTTATGTTATTGTTAGGTACTTAGTCTCTGTGCTAGATTATTCTAAATTGTTAATTGTCTTAACATTCCATTAGCTAAAATTCTCCCCCAATAGTAAAAAGTACCCCTAATTTTACAGTGGATAATAATGGAAGAAAAAGAATGCTTTCTAAGGAACTGCATTGTTAAGGGGTTATTCAGCAAAATGTAGGATAGCATGGATAGAGATAAACAGTGCAATTATCAGAATCAGCAAATGGTATTCAACTCCCTTTTTTTCATCATGCTAGTTTTATTTTCCTAATGCACTCTACAGTAAATGAATTACAGTTAAAAATTTAGAGAATAGTCGTCCATGTATCGCTTAAAATCATCTCAGGTACTGCCAAGGGTACATGCACCACACTTGTTCAGGTAATCAGTGGGGCGTCCTTGAAGGGTGGTGAGCAGAGGAATAACACAGTTCGACTTACATTTTAACTAGGCTGCCTGACAGCTAGGTGAGGGTTAGATTTTCCCATTCATTTTTTCAAAACCTGTTGACTTTTACTTTTTCTCATAATTAATACATGTTACTTTATAGAGCTGTTTTAGGCTCATGACAAAATGGAGCAGAAAGTACAGAGAATTCCTGTATACTCCATACCCTCCTCCCCACAGCACACAGCCTCCCCCATATCAATATCTCCCACTGGAGTGTCATATTTGTTAGAGCTGATGAACCTATACTGACACATCATGACCACCCAAAGTCCACAGACTGCATCCTGGTTCCCTCTTGATGTTGTACTTCTCTGGGTTTTGACAAATGTAAATTACATGTATCCACCATGGAAATATGAACCAGAAGAGTTTCACTGCCCCCCAGATCCTCTATGATCGCCTATTCATTCCTGCCTCCTACATAAACCCTGGAGACCACTAATCTTTCCGCTGTCTCCATAGTTTGCCTTGTCCAAAATGTCATGCAGTTGGATTCCTATAGTACGTAGCTTTTACAGGTGGCCTTCATTCACTAAGGAATATGCATTTAAGTTTCTTCCAGATCTATTCATGATTTCATAATTCATTTATTTTTAACTCTGAATAAAAACCACCATCTAGGTAAACTACCACAGTTTATTTACCCATTTACGTACTGAAGGGCATCCTGGTTGCTTTCAAATTTTGAATTATGAATTAAAGTGCTGTGAACATCGGTGTGCAGGTTTGTCGGTTGACTTATGTATTCAACTCTTTGAGTAAATACCAAGGAGTGCAACTGCTGGATCAATGATAAGAATACATTTAGTTTTGTAAGAACTGCCCAGTTGCTTTCCAAGTGGTTGAATCATTTTGTATTTCCACTAGCAGTGCATGAGAGTTCCTGTTACTCCACATCCTCACCAACCTTTGGCGTAGACTTTAGAACATTCTAATAGGTGTGTAGTGGTATTTTAATTTTCAATTCCCTAATAACATACAGCACTGAACCTATTTTCACATGCTTGCTTGACATCTGTATATCTTCGTTGGTGAGGTATCTGTTCAGGTCTTTTCCCCATATCTTAATCTAGTTGTTCATTTTTCTTGTTGTTGGGCTTTAAGGTTCTTTTTATATTTTGAGTAACAGACCTTTAGCAGATGTGTGTTTTGAAAATATTTTCTTCCAGTGGGTGGCCTGTCTTTTCATTCTCTTGCAAGTGTCTTTCATGGAGCAGGCATTTTTCATTTTAAAGAAGTCCAGCTTTTTAATTCTTTCCATCATTGACTGTACCTTTGGTGTTGCATCTAAAGAGTTACCATATCCAAGGTGACCTAGGTTCTTCTCCTGTGTCACATTCAAAGGGTATTACAGTTTTGTGGATTTTGATTGTTTTGCATGTGGATACCAAGTTGTTCTAATACTGTTTATTTGAAAGACTGCCTTTACTCCATTGTATTTATTACCTTGGCTCTTTTGTCAAAGATTGCCAATATTTATGTGACTGTTTCTGGGCTCTCTCTTCTGTTCCATTGATCAGTCTGTCTATTCTTTCACTAATTCCACACCGTCTTGATCACTGTGTCTTTATAGTAAGCCTTGATATCAGGTCGTGTCGGTCCTCCAACTATGTTCTTCAGTATTGAGTTCTGGGTCTTATACTCCTCTGTCTAAGCCTCAGAATCAGTTTGTGTATATAGTCCACAAAATAACTTGTGGGGATTTGGATTATGTTGAATGTATACGTTAGTTTGAGAAGAACTGAGATCGTGACAATGTTTAGTCTTCCTCTCCATGAATTTGCCCTTTGACCTCGCTTCTCCGATAGATCAAAGGAAGTTGTTCTTTCAGTTTGTTTAGCTTTGTACTAGTTAGGATGGAAGGACGACTTCCAAGCCCCTTACACCTGAACAAGAAACCAGAAGTCTTAACTTCAGTGTACATTTTAAAAGGCTAATGTTTTAAATTCTAAACAGAAAATGAATAGTTCAAAATGGCAAAATATAACAGGAGCATTACAGGTTAGGTTCCAGAACTCTTCAGAAAAGCAAATACCGCAATAGAGTAAGTCAAGGGGATTTTTGGGTTTCCTACTGCATGTAAAACTTATGCTCACACTCCACTGTGGTCTATGAAGTGTGCAGTAGCAGTATATCTAAAAAACCAATGTACATATACCTTGATTAAAAGTATTTTATTGCTAAAAAATGCTAAGCATCATCTGAATTTTCAGTGAGTTGTAATCGCTAATCACAGTGATTACAATGAAAAATAAATGTTACAAATTTAATTTGTAAAAAAACCCAAACAGACCATGTCTGTGAAGTACAATAAAGTGAGGTATGCCTGCATTTTATAAATTTTGTCAAATATATTTCTCCAGAAACAAACTGAGCAGACCAAAGTGTAATGGAAAACAATAGGGTGTTATTACAGGACCTATAGGAATTAGTTACAGATAATCCATCTTCTCTGGGAGTTTTGTAATTTAATAAATTCCAGCAACTGTAGTAATAAGTGGGTAGATTTTAAATGATGACCTCATCACTTCGGAATACATTCAGGTAAATCAAAATAAATTTTTTGTTGAAAAACATATTACTGAGGAGGAAAATAGAAACAAAAACCTCTCTGAAAGAGCTGTATAAGGGAAGGTGTCTTACTTTTCCTTCTATTCTTGTTTTCCAGTTTTGACATTGTTCTCTCCAAATGGAATACCATCATGACTGAGGCCTGAATTAATAGAAAATTAAAGTCAAGGCTCATGAGTGTACTTTTTATGATAGGCAGTGGCATAAAACAAATTTCAGCATGATATTGAAATCCATGGAAATTCCTAGAAACAATGTTTTTCAGGTCCATGGACTTCAACTGATACATCATTTATCACAGATTTTTTAGGAGAATTTGCACCCAATTACCATAGGAACTTTGTCCTGGATGTGTCTTTGAAGTTCACTGATTCCATTCTGCTAGCCTTAAAGTAAAATGAGACAGATGTAAGTAAAACTTGTTTTCAGAAATTTCTAAAGTATTCAAAAATTATTCTTCAGACTTTTTGAGCACCACATTCTAGATCTTAACAATCCTTGAAGTTAAGGAAGTTTACCAGCTTCCCTGCACTAAATCATTCTTATGATATTACAGTTCTTCTGAGTACTTTCTTGGACAGCGGGCTCCTATCCTTTGAGGCAATGTAAGTGTCTCCTACAACCAAAGAGAATTTTTATGTTCTTCTTATTTTTAAGTTCACTTATTAATTTGTTCAGGCAAGGCCTTTGAGGAGTCCAATTATTTTGGGCTCAAATCTGGACTCCCCTACTTTCCTGCAAATGTAACTCTGAATAAGGGATCTAATGGTTCAGAGCCTCAGTTTACTCACCTGTAAAATGGGGACAGTAACCCCAAATTTAGCAGATTGTTGTGAGGACACAAGACAAAACCTGTGTGAATTGCTGAGATGGTGTCTGGCCCATAATAAGCACTCCTAAATGCAGGAGCTTCTGTGGTAGTGTTTATTAATATTGTTTAGTTCATTCATTCATGAAAATTTGGCAAACATTTATTATACACCTTCAGTATTACAGTCACTCTGTTAACTGCTTACCACAGCCCCATATGCTAAATCAGACAAAATTATTATCATCTAATATTTATTTCATCAACAGTTGGCCCTAGTCCTGTAACAGTATCTGCCTTATTCTCCACACACTACTGCATTCAGGAATATGCCCATCTATGTTCACAAATTTATTTTCTTCCATGACCTTATTCTAGGTGCTTAATTCAGACCTGGGGCTTCTTTCTCAATATAAACACTATCTTCTTTCCCTTCTCTTAACAGTTACCAGACTATATCAATTTATCTTCATAAGAAAAATGCATGCTTTGGACTCAGACTGGTCTGGTTTCCAGTCTTAACACTACCTCTTACTTACCCAGAAACTTGGATTATTATGCAGCCTCCCTAGACTTAGTTTCCTCTGCTTTTTCTATTTCAGTGAATGACCCTAAGCCTTAAACATATAAGATAGTTGCCTAATTTAGCACCTGATACAGAGCTAGCTCTCAGTTTATGGTCACTACTATTATTCAGTGAAATAACTTAAAATCAGCCACAAATTTTAATCTGAAGGTGTCATTTCTTCTACATTTACATTTTTTATTACAGTCTATTTGAACAGTCCTCATAATTTTAAAAATTCCTTTGTGTTAGAAATTGCTTATTAGAAGAGCAACACCCTGCAAAATCTTAGTATTCTTTGCCAGATGAAGATCTAGTGAAAAAACACTGAGGAAAATTTTAAATGGAAATCAGGTGTTAAAAGTTTAATTAGAAAAATTCATCCCTTACACATGGGCTAATGTAGACTATGGAAAGCTGCTTAATTGTTGATTCTGGGGCTATTTTTACATTGTCAGTATTCTATTTAGTAATCTTGGGGGAAATAGCATCAAAAGCAGACAAAGAAAAATGTTTCCCTTTCCTGCAGCTGATTCCGGTGATTGACTGACGTTTAGTTACATTTGGACATCTGTCTGCGGAACTCCCATTGTCTGGAACCATATGCAAACTGAAGTGTGCATTGGGGTATAGACATGAGGACAGAATTTACACTTGGATATGCCATCCGACAGCAGCAGGAGAGGCTGGGCGAGCCTGGGATACTTCATACAGTTCATTTAATGAACTGTTACTTTATTATTTTGTAAAGCTTCTGTAATGCACATTTATGATATAAAAAGTGCCTTGCATACTGCTTCATCGGAAGGGACCTCATTTAGATTAACCTGTGACTTCAACAGCAGGTGGTAGAATGAACCAACTGCTTCAATTACTGCTTTTGCGCATGACTTTCATGTGTTGCTAAGATTATCAGAGGAACCTGATTACATCCCCTTAGACACTATTGTTGGTACGATGATTAAGCTGTTATTATTTTTATTATTTTTTTTAAGACTGGGAGCCTAAAAAGCTTTTTGGCACGAGGCAAAAGCCCTGTGTACAGAGATCAGTAAGATAGTGTGTATCATTGCCCTGTAGCTTATCTCCACATATACAGCTCCCTGGTGGATCCCTATGATAAACATTATTGGAACAATTAGCTGCCGCTGACACAGACTCCAGACACAATAGCCATGGCCAGCAGCACAGAGCCAACAGTTATGGAGCCAAGAACCATAAAAAGCAACACCAAGCTAGTCTCCCCATTCAACTGCTGTCATAAAACCCTCCCAGTGCTCTGTTCCCATAGCTGGTTTCACCGATATGGCAGTGTTCAAACAAAAGAAGAAGCCGCAGCACTTGTCTTTGTTTAGCTGAAATTACAAGTCATTGAATTAGTATGTCATCTTTATTGTGCTGTCATGCAGTGGAGGTGAGGAAGCCTCCGTAATGGATGGGAGAGTTTGATGGCCTGAAAGACAGGCTCACAGATGGTTGTCGATATAAAACAGTTTCCCTCACCCTCCTTTAAAAAAAAAAAACGAAAAAGGAAGAAAGGAAGGGGAAAAAGCAAAAAGCTTTTTGGAATGATCTTCAGTGATGGGTGTGCGATACCGAGCGACATGCTTACCAGTCTCTTATGTGAGAACTTTGGCGGCCTCGACTTTGGCAAAAAAGAAAACATTCCTGGGGATTTCACTGTGATTTAAATAAAAGTGATGTTGCATTTCAGCCTCTCGGAAAGCTGTTGTTATTCTGGGGAAGTTTTTCTTATCGTGTTTCTAAACAATTGTGGGTGATTTAATAATGTGCATGAGAAGGGTTCATAGTGTTTTGGAAGTTTAAGTATAAAAAGGGAGAACTTTGATCATTCTTAATAGGGGTTATTTGAAGTTCCATACCTGTATAATTAAATAGATTTTGTTAGGGATATTAGGCCATCTAATCATGAGAAAGTGGGCTGAATTTGGCTGAAAATATTTTTAATTTAGTAATTTCTTGCTTCTTTTGATTTTTTTCTCTACAGTTTTAGTTTTATTTACAATACATCATTGGACAGTTATATACCTCTTTAAAATCAAAAACCAACTCGCTTTCACTTTTAAAAGACAGAAAGTTCCGTTCCCTTTGACACAATTATTAAAATGTTTGACCCAGTCTAAAAGGCATTGTTCTTAATCTAATTCTTTAACAGAGCAAGCACTCTTTCCACCAGTATTTCATTTCAGGTGGGACTCTAATCCACCAAACATTCAGGGTAATGTTTTAATTAAGGAGCAAGCTAGTTACCCCTAAGAGTGTCTAGAATTTTTAATGTGCTGGTAATTATTTTGGGTCAATTTTATCTTTTATTTTTTTTCTCTTGCAGACAAGAAAAAATTAAAGATTGGATTCTTTATGGTAAAACTGAGACAGATGTGTGGCCTTACACAAAAAATTTCTAATGAGATTAACATAAAATGTGGATGTATATTTTTAAATGCACTAGATCACATGTAAGAAAAGTATAAGGGCCGAAAATCAAGGATTGTATAATGGCAGATATTAGATCTGTTCATGAATGTGCATATTCCTTTGGAAATGTGAAAAAAAGCTCCCTGAACATCTCTAAAATAGCACTTGCATCTACCAAAAGAGCTATATGAAGGAGAAATGAGAAATTAGAAGCCTAGCTGGGGCCCTACATTTATCTGTCTGCTCAGTAACATTATTACTTTTATTGACTTCTAGGTAATGCTTATTTTATCTTTATTTGAGTACTATGATACTGACTCTTGCAGTTTGCTATGCAAAGCAGCCTTTTAGGGAAATATTGTTTGTATGTGGTAAGTCGGTGTGGAGTTGGAGGTATGGCAAAAGATGATGGACTTTATAATTAATCGGATGTGGATTTGAATCTTGGCATGGCCACTAGTTAGCTGCATTACCTCATACAGGTTGTATAAGCTCTTGGCATCTGCCTTTCTTATTCATAAACATGAGTGAGGATGAATGGGCAGCACGCGGGCGAGGAGGGCAGCAGGCACAGGGACTGCGGCAGCAGATGACCTGGCCACAGCTTGGCTGCTGGGCTACCAGTTGCATGCAATTCACTGTCCTACTGTCAAAAATGTTACCAGACAAAGGGCTATGACCAGCAGTCTCATATCCTGAAACAGGGCCTAACAGGGAGGTTTGGGCACAGAGAAATACAGGGTCAAAGCACAATGGACACAATGACAGCCTCTCAGTGCCTGTGGAATCTAAAGAGAGAAAGCTCCCTAAATCTGTCCAACTTGAGCTGGTTCCAGTGCCAGACCCTGGGACAAGGAACATGGGGTCCCAGCTTTTGGTAGAGGTGACTTGTGTGTACACAAAACCAAGCAAATCATTAGATTTACAATCATTTACAATTTAAGATGACTGAACCAGCTGAGTGGAGATATTGAAAAGGGCGAAGGAACAAAGAACATGAAGTATGAACCCAGTGGAAGAATTGAGAGTTCTCTATTATGGAGGAAAAAGTTAGGAAAGGAGGAGATTAGGATAGCCAGGGATGAGATTAATCTTATATCGCCAGAGCCTCCTTGTTCATTACCCAACTAGGGAAGGTCTTCCCTAATTACCACTGGAGGGTTCTAGATCTCCCCACTCCGGGGCCTCCATACCAAAGACTGTTTGGCTCAGACGAGGTGGCTAAAATAGCCAGTTTCCTGTTTGGTGTGAGAGATTTAAGGGATTCCTCTTATTCCCTCAATTGTTCCACCACCTCCATTTGTTCTATAGTCTCTCAAATTCTTCTCTGACATGGGTAAAAAGCTTTAATCAACAATTAGGCATACACCAAGTCTGAGACATAATAAGAATGGCTACAGAGAGAATCGTTTCTTTTTTGAAACACAAATCTAGTGAGATAATATATAGGAAAGGCATTGTAAATTGGAAGATGCTAATGTACATGATAGCAATTATTAACATCTCATTTAATCTGCACCAAAGAGTGAATAAGGGTTAGAAGTTAGTTATGTGCTCCCTTGCATTTACATAGATGTGAACCATGAAGATCAGCCCATTACCTGTGAATTGGTTTTGAGAGAAGGATGGCTATTGAAGATGAAGGGCATCTGAGGTCGACGGAAGTGAGAAGGAGGTAGGATGCAGGGAGGAGGCTCATGAGAGCTAAGATGAATTAGTTTTCAGCTTTAGCCACAGTAAAAAGACCAAATTACCTGGTGTTTATAGTTGTCCAAAGCATTTTATCATTGTACCTTTTTTCTCTCTGCCTTGATTTCATCCTTCCCATACATTTTTAATTCATTTCCTGGAGTGTAAAGCCAATGAACAAGAAAACATGCCTATTCATTATATTCAAAGGGGAATATTTTTTAAATGTCACATGTACACATATTTATATTCTTCTGTTCTAGAGCTTCCCTAGACTAGTGTTCCCATGTTTAGGTCACAGGGTCATATATTTTGTAATATAAGCTGATTTCAGCTGAAACTTCTTTTTTTCTTGCAGCCTGCAACTTGTTCTTTTCAAATAAATGTCACTTACTGTGTTTAAACTGCCTTTCAGTTCTCCGTTCTTCCCTCCCTTCTATTTTTTTCCCTGGGCTCTGTATTTTGCTTAAGCTGGGTGATTAAATGAGAATTGGACGATAATTTGAAATGATCACCGTGGTATAACCTTGTCAAAATCAGCTGGAATATAGTTAGCAATTATTTTAATAAGCAATGCTACATAAGTAATTTCATCATTTTTTATTGTTATTTTTATTCACCAAATGTATAAACAGTAAGTGAATACATCCTACTCCATTGTAAAATTAAATTCAGGTTTTCTGGCTTGGCGTGTGTATATGTCCCCATGCTTCTGCCTCTTTCCTTTTTTCATCTGTGTATTTTCTCCCTCTGGATACTATTGCTTCCTGTGGTTTCATTCCTATGCAGATAAATGCCTGCAAATCTAGCCAAGAGATTTCTCTGTCTCCAGCCTCACTTTAATCATTGAGCATTGGATTGATAATAGTCACATAAAGCCCAGGTTTTCTCTGAGTCAGAAGTCATTCCCTTATTTCTCAATCCCTCTGTGTACACCTGATGTTATAATCTTTTCCTACAATCTAATATACAGGAGTAGAAAGCTACTGAAAATGAATCTTTTAATTAGGAAATTTACCTGCATCGTCACTTTATACTATTAGCAGGCTCTCTGCTGTCTTATACTCAATATACCCAAAACACTTCCTCCATCTCCCCTCAATCAGCACCTTCTTCTACTTTAAGCCACCCAGTCAAGGATCTTCATAGTCCCTATTTACTCTTCATTCTTCAGTTATTTGCCACGTTCAACAGAATCTAGCTCTATAGTATCAATAACTTCCCAATGTTTCCCTGCACACAAAGAATCTCTTGAATTGGGCCTTCAGACTTCTTGCCTCCACACCAAAAATTAGCTTTCCAAGGAGTCCCTCCACCTTTAATTCCTTGTCCTCCACTCCTTCACTGTATTTTCCTACACCTCATATTTCTGCCCTTCCCAAAGTTCAAATACACCTTATCCCTAGTGAATTCAGGGCATGCTCCTATGCCTGGCCCCCAGGGCCTTCTATATCATGGCCAGATTGATCTCCTGTTAATGCTTGAAAAGGCCCTGTTTTTCCACAAGCTTATCCACTTTTCATGAAATCCTCCTCACCCAGTAAAATCCATGTCAAATGCCACCTTCTCTTTTGACTCTCCCACCCCAAGGTCATCTTTTCTTCTGTGAACTTCATCTCCTTGCATTTTCCAATTGATCAGTGTAGATCATGGAACATATAATTAATCATATTATAGAATATCATACATTGATTATAGATCATCATATACAGATTAATCATATACCTAATCATATTATAGATATGTGCAAGTTATCTTATACATCATTTTTCCACCATCTCTTGCCCCCATTCAATTTTAAGCACCTTCTGGGCCAAATCTGTTCTATTTACCTTTACATTTTCAAGACAAATCACTGAAGTTCCTATACCCAATACTCAATAGTAATTATTGTTTTTGAAGAGAAGCAACTACTTGAAGTTTATGTCTCCTTGCTGTGTGTCTTAGCAGATGCTTCCCCCAGTGCAGTATAGAATTATAATGAATGGAATCCCAATGATCCCAGCCAGCTGAATTAAATTGTGGATTATGTAGCTTTTCAAGACAATGAACTTAATGAATTTCTACAATCCCAGCTTCATGATTGGGACTTGTATTCTGTATGCTCTTCTTCAGGTTCAAGTTTTGGGACCTGAGAATGTCTTTGTGAGGCTAGTGTAAAATGACAGGGCTAGTAAATTTCCCAATGAGCAGATAACTTTTCAATAGCTATCCACTCTGGTATCATTCTTAAATCATAAAGACAGTCTCACACTTTACCTTGAGAGGAACTGGAAAAATAGATAATGGCTTTGACATCAAGAAAATCTGAGTTTTATATCACTGTTCTTTAATTGAGGGCAAACGACCTGAGGATAACTCTCCACATGCAAGTGATGTTCAAAAACACCTGTATTTATCAGGCTCTGGTCCAACCTCCCAGACTGGCTGAAGTGGAGGAAAGAGCAACCGATACGCACAGCCCTGCAAAGGCCTTATTCACCCCCTGACTTCATGCTCAGCTAAACTTGGAAATGCAATTGGTTTATTTTGTATAAATAAGCAAGAATGCTGAAAGAAACTAAATATCTTCATAAAACAAAACATTATGATACCAGAAACCCTTAGGAATAGCACTAGTGCTTTTAAATGAAGGTTTTATTTGTCTCAGAGCTGCAAAAAGGAGTCACTAATGAGATGTCATTTAAATTCTAACACCTGTTTAATGGCAGTTTTTTCTCTATCCCCAAAGAGTAACTGTTTATGAATGTTTGCAGTTTTCCAAGTGTATCTACAAGAATTGTTTTTTCATAAACAATGTGATGCCTTTTCCTTCATACACTAGAGTCACATTACAACATATGATGGAAATTGTTGGTTGTGGCATTTTTGCATTAGGTAGGTTTCACAGATAGTGTTATCTCATGCACTGAAACTTAAAATTTTGCAATTCACATAGTGAATATTTTATCAGAAACTTCATGCTTTACAGATTTATGAGTATACATAAGTATAAGAAAAATAAATTTCTAGTTGTATTCTTTACCTAAATTTAAATAACACACGCAAAGACATTGCTGAAGAGTGTTTGCCCCTATGTTCCCTGTTATGAAAAGAAAATATGTTTATAAATGAACATACATGCATCTAGATTTCTGAGTCACAAAAAAAGAAATGCTTGTATGACTTTTTCTCTCAGACAATAATAAATGAAAAAGTCAGAAATGAGACTGTAGCATTTCTTTTGTGATTGTGTTTTTCTCCTGTAAACAATTTCTTATTCATGAAAGGAATCCACAGTAATTATGTCTGCACTTTTCTCTATGATTTCTCTGGAAACTGAATGACGAGTAACAGATACTGTATAGAAATATATATATAACTATTTACTATTGAAAATATTTGTCTTTAGGATTTGTCTCACTTGGTACTTAGAGCATTTTATAAAGGTTACTTTCATGTTTAATACCCCTTTATAAAACTACTGTACTTTGGTAAAATAAATGACATATACAAGTTTATTTTAAATAAATTAGCTCTATCTTGAGAAATTCAGATATAATTAATTTATTTGGAGTAACAGAGACCTTAGGCTGTGTATTTTCATCAGAACGATTATGTGAACTCTCAAAAATGCTGGCTGTCTTTTAGGGAAGCTGCAGGGAACTCTTCTTTTAAGGAAGGTATCTGTGAACTAACATGAGCCATGGTTTTCCTCTTTTAACATGCTGGATGAAAAAGCAACACTTGTTTGTAGCAAGAAGGCAGGAGCTCATCTTGACAAAAGGTGAGACCAGGGTCTGTGGACTAAACCTTCCTAAGAACTCTTTGGGATTTAAGCTGAGTGCACCAGGCTTACTGCAAAAGAGAATGGCTGAGCATAAAATGCTCAACGTGTGGACTTGAACAGTTCTATAAAACCTAAATGTTCTGCACATTAAAGGAGGAAAGGAGAAAATTGTTGCAGATGTGACTGGATTTCCCATTATGCAGGAAACTATTCTAAATTTCTTTTCTCATGATCATTATTCCTTAGATTTCTTAGTACCAAATCATTTCCTTTCCTCCCCTCTCATGATTCCCCCTTCCAGGAGATTTTGCCAATTTAAGGTGCTCTTTTGAATGAACAGAAGGACTGGATGTTTTCTGTTTTTAGAATGCTTTTCTTTCTCTAGAATACAGACAGATATAGATACACACACACATGCTCAGCACACACACACATACAATACTGAAGAATTGAAGAGCATCCATTTGCTCCTGGTTTATACAACTTTTATTTATAGGTGGGATCTCACTGCTTAATGGGCGTGTTCTCTAATTATCCACTGGATTTATTCACAATCCGTTGACATACACCTTGCACTGAGCTGAGCTGAGGGAAAAAAGCATACTCTTTTTTTTTTCTGTGCAGTTCCTTCCTGACTTATGAAAGCCAAATATCCATTCTGTATGGAGAGATGAATCAGCAATCCATATAATATCTATTCATCATACATATTTCACAAGGAGGATATTGTGGTGTCTGCAAAGTTCTTACAAAGATAATATGGAAATCTGGAACTTGATGTGGAGTGTCAGAGAGCCTCTTACTATTATTTACCTTATCAGCTTTTGCTTTCTGAAATCAATGGAAGGGCATCGGGTTCAGCTAATCCATATTTCTGAGTATGAAATTGAATTTATAGTCTGTAGTATGTTGACTACTGCTCGCATTTAAGGCATAATTGATTTTTATTGAAAAGCCAGCAGGCACATCAAAAATTTCCACAGACCACAAGGATGTTAAATTTTACCCTGTTTAGATAATAGTGTAGCTTTATTTATCCTTTAAAATGAAGCTTTTATATTTATATCAGCAAATGCTATGGAAGTGTGACTCATACCTCATGAAACCATCAGTCCGTGGTTCTGTCGAACGGCACTGCTTTGAAATAAGCAACTTTAGATTCCTAAGGTAAATGTCTATGGTTGGCTTGTTTTAAGGATAAATGGGTAAATGGAATAATAAATCTAACACCCTATCATGTCATATGGCAAAGTTGGGTTTTTTTTTGTTAAAACAACTGTTTGTATCATTCTTTCCTTTCCCCCAAATGCCTTCTGCAGCTCATTTTCCCCTCTGATTTATAAATCACATTTTTGTGTCTTGATTAATTGTTTGTGCATGTGAAATATAATCCTAAGGAAGAAAATCTATTCATTGCACTTTGAAATTAAGTAGTCAACCTCAGCATGTGTGATATGTCATTAAGTTCCACTCAAATATCCCCAATTGATGTGCTAAGTTTATACTGAAAGTTAGGATATGGCGATTCTCGTGCAGGAGCCACAGAATGTGCGAACTTGGTGTCAATGGCATGGTGGATTTTTAAAAAATTGAGCTTTGCTTCATCTTGGCAAAAAACAAAACAAAATAAAAGCAAGGAGATGCAGGTACCATGATTTGTTTTAGCCCTCTTCCTTCTGTAATCGACAGCAGAAGTTCTCCTTAGGCAACACTATCACACCCTGAAGAGAACTGGGGGACTTTGCACGAGCGTATGAGGTTTCTACAAAAACTAGACGGAGTGGCACTCGGACCACCCTGACTTGGGCAGAGCTAAAGAATGCTGTACACTTGCAATTTGCAGGAGGGCCCAGAACATTGAAAACTGGTTTTCCATGCACGCTTGCGGTGTGAATATCCTACCAGATGCTCATGTAGTTGAAAAACCTATTTATTGTTATCTATAATTAAAACCTATTTCTATGTTACATGTCATGATAAGTGATTTTTCATACTGTAATGTACAGTGAATCTTCCAAAAATCAAACTATCATGGAAATCTAAAGAAATTTGTTATTTTGAATGTTGCCTGTTGTTGACCACAGGTGGCAGCTGTCTTGATGTCTGCTGCATCAATATAGCAGTCTCGTGTCAGTGTGCACTGGTAGCTAATGCACTTATAAATTTAAGAGATCCTCTGCATAGGTATCAATTCTCAACTTCTTGGCATCTCCATTATGTAGCACTGCTCAGGTTTTACATTTCAAAATATGTGCTGTTTGATTATGAAGGACTTTCTTTTCATTTCTCTCTTATTTTATAGTTGGGGTATTGCATTGATTTTTTTTTGAAATGCTATTATTAGAGTGGTTATAATATCTATGAACTTTACTTTGGGGTAGTAAATGGCTTCCAAAATATTTGTTATAAAAAGGCAGAAGTCTGATAAGGTTGAGAACAGTTGCCTTATGGCATCAGAGAATGAATGCATTAATCGGAAAACCTTCAGTGATAAATCTAGAGACTACTTTAACAGAACAATTATTTCCAATGAGGAAATAGTGTCTCACGGATTTTTAAATATGCGATGATAAGCCTTTAGTGCCTACCTTCTTATGTGTATGGATGAAGAGTGTTCAAAACAATTTGTCATATGCACAGAAATACAAAAGATGAAACCTAAAGACATTATACATTAGTCTCTTAAGAGTAAAACTGACGGAGACAAGCAGTATACCTTTCACAGAGGCAGATATTTTCAAAGCAATATGTGACAGGTACAGGAACAAATCCCATTAATAAGTAAGAGGATTTGTGCTGGGCTCTGTCACATGCCACTTTGAAAACCTACCCTCAAACTGTCTATAAATTTTCATGCCCATCTTTTTCTTCTTGTTTTTTTCCAGAGCATCTGATTTTTTTGTTGTTGTTTTTCACCGTTTTCCCCTGCTTTACCTCATGGCATCCTTTAATAATTTTGTAAGAGGTTGGTATGTATACTATGACTTTGTGGACACCTTATTGTTAACAAAATAATATTTGCTGTATCTATTCATTTCCACTGTCCCTTCTACTGCTTTGTTATAGGGTGTTTTGATACCACTTATGATTTCTAAATATGAAAAAAATCTGCCTCATGGAAATCGAGGGAAGTAGCATCTATCACATTGTTTAGCTTTTTCCCTTTTAATGTGCAGTTATATTGTTTTGAGGAAAAGAATATTTAAAAATTAAAGCTATGATATGTGAAAGATACACTATCTAGAAAGAAAAGAGTTGTTCATTTCTTGTAGTTGATAAATTTTCAAAAGAGTAATTATTAAGCCTAGTCTTGCAAAGTAGACTCAAAATAAATTTCAGTCCTGATGACTGATGGGCTGCCTCTGCTTCTGGACCTTGACCTTGACGCCTCAGCACATCTGAGTAGCTGATAGAGGTAGAGGGACTCAAGTACTTGGGAGAACCTCTTGTGGCCTGTAACTCGGTGGTGAGTCATGCTGTACTTTTTCTCACTCTGCCAAAGATTATTTGCTTTTTGGCAGTATATATTTGATGACTTGCTACTGAAAGAAAATAATTCTATGGCACTTTTCTTCTAGAAAATATCTGACTCTTCATTTGGATCTGGAAGTTGTGCTAGTAGGAGTCCATGACTTCAAACCCAGTATTATGTCGAGATGATACATTTATGAAAAACAACTGTCCAGAAAGAGTATTTAAAGTGGGCAGTTCCAGACAAAAGTCACTGCGCTATGGAATTCTGGTTTTTCTCCCTCAAGAATATTAATGATGCCTAGAGCCTATCGAATTGGAAGGGTTTTCTAGAGGACTAGCAAATACATTCTTTGCTCATCTTTAAGTACAGACCTAGGCTGTCCTTCTGTAGCATTCAACAGCTGGATAAAAAATAGAAAACTAAGCAGATCTGCCAGATGGTTTGTCTACATTAAAACCAGCAGCTGGATGTTTTTTAAACATGTAGATGATTGGCTGACTTTTTCACATTACATCTGCATATTTTTGGCACTTCTTTGCTCTTTGTGTGGATGTGTGTATATGTAGAGAGAAGATGCCACCTCTCAGATAAAACAAGCCTGAAAATAAAAGTCATGGGCTTTGAATTTCTGTGCATTTCTGAACATCCAATTCTGGACAAAAGAACCAGCTAGCTCAAGACAAAATCACAGAAAATTTCTGAAAGTCAGTGATAAAGTGTGAAAGATGGAATAGCTTCTTCTGATATTCAACTTAGTAGTATCAGTAGATACTTAGACACAATTTTCAGAAAGGCTGTCAAGAGACCACCTGGCTAAAATCAATTTAGATTTTTAGAACAAGGAAAAAACTCAATATAATATGTTTTCTAATTTTTTTATTTTTTCCCACTAGGATGCATGTAAATAAGACATATGCAGAGCTGAGCTTTCAACATAAAATGTTACCTTGATCTATGTGTAACCATAACCTTAGAATGCCAAGTAAGCAAGTACATACTGTAGTGATTGTTCATCTAATTACTAACCAAAATCTACATTTATGTGACCTTTTGAGCTTTTTAAAACTCTTTCATGCTCATGGTCTCATTATTCCCTCTTGGAAATAAGAAACTTCCTCCAACACAGGTCTTCTCATTCTTGATTTGATGCAATTCCAACTAACCCAAGAGTAAAAAAGGAAATGGGGAGGGAAGGAACATTTGTGGAGCATGCCTACTGTGAGATATACTGTATTGGGGATTTCAAATGAATCCTTTTGTTTAAGTGATGCTATTACTTCTGTGGTACAGAACCCAGAAAAGGAATTTGCCTTTCCTCTGAAAAGTTGGATTTGAATCCTTCCTTTGATATATAGTAACTAGCTGTGTATCTTTAGTCATGTTATTTGAGTAATTTCTGAGCCTCAGTTTCCTTACATATAACATGGGAATACTATCTATGTCATATACTTATAAAAATTACATGAGATAGTATATGGTATGGGTTAAGTACATGATACATAGCAAATGGATAATTCTCAATAATGCTCAATAAATATTGTTTGCCATCTTACAGATGAAGAAATGGAAGTTTAAAGAGTTAATGAGAATCATGGAACTAGAATGTCCCCTAAGGAAGCATTAAATCCATGTCTGTCTCCAAGGCTTATACTGTACTCTTCAACATTCTGATTTTGCTTTTTTGTAGAAACAATAATTTCCACAGTTTCATTGCTTTTATAAGATTCAGTCCCCAAATAGCATTTTGTAAATTATATAGTAATTTTACATATCTTGAATTTTTCATCTTGAATTTTTATCAAAATGAAGTAGATGAATGCATGGCAGTGCTCATACCAATGGTATGTTATGTTTCCTATGAAAACCTGAAAGCACAATATCATACCAACATATACATCCCCACTGCTTTTACCAAGTTTTACTAGCAGAAACACCAGCCTGAGAGGTGGCAGTGTCTAGCTCTCACTCTGTCACTACATGTCTGTAGAACTGTGGGCTATATGATTAGCTCTACAAATATTTACCATGAGCTACTCTGGGCAACAGGACTCTCGAATGAACCAAATGCAGACCCTGCCCTTAAGGAAAACATCAGACAAGCGTTTAAATACATAATGAAGTCTAGTAAGTTGGAGTACACATATGTTGTGCTCTGGGAACATGAATGAATGTAAAATTCCAACTAAGGGAGTCCTAGAAGTCCTTATGGAGAAAGTATAATTGAGAGGGCCTCAGAGTGGGGCAAGATTTGATAAACAGAGATGAGCAGAATCCCCAGAGTGGGGAAAGCATTGAATGTCATTGGGAAACAGCTCTACACTTTGGTCAGCCCATTGGGCACATTTAGATGACACTGAAATGGCATGTTTGGTTCACTCAAATCATAGAAGGCCATCCTAAAGAGTGTCAATTTAAGCTATGTAAATGAGGTAATTTTGGCATATTTGACTATGACATAAAATGATAAGTACTGAGCAATGAGATGTTGGCAGGGATTAGGAGAAGATGGGTTGACATGGGGAAACTTAGATAAAGAAATTAAAGTATGTGATGCTTCATGAATTTGCAAGACATCCTCTCTCCATTTATTTAGTTTACAGTAAGATCAATAGGTTGGACTTGATTTATTCAATAGGCCTGTTCCAGCTTTTATTTTCGGAGTCAGTATTTTCTAAATTGGGTTCCATTGAATGTTATTTCTGCTAAATCACAATGTGTGCCATGTCAGTGAAAAGAATAAGAGTTCTGTGATCAAACAAATTTAGGAAACACTGAGCGAAATAGTAATGGAGTTTGCTTTTGAGAGGACTTCTTAGAGTCTTATTCTGTTAATGTTCATTAATGCTCATTGTTCATTTCCAAGGTGAAAAGTTTATGTGAATTGCTTTCTGAGATTATGTGACCATGGAACCCTCTTAGCTTACACCTTTTGGGGTCAGTTTGATGAAACACACTTATTGCAATGCCTCTCCCACTATGTATGTTAAATTCTCTACTGAAACTGTAATAGGTCTTAGTTCTCAGTTTTAAATGATCCAAGCAACTTAATAGCTTAGGATATCAGGTGTTATGTGCAAGAATTTCACTGGAATATTTTCAGCTGATACTTTAAGCCCCATGTAGGAGAGATAAACATGTAAGGCATGCGTTCAGCTCACCCCACATGCTGCTGATACTTGAATGCAGAAGAGTTGTTTCTTCAGCTACCCAAGGAGAAATTTGGTACTTCTTTTAGTGGGCTATAGTGGTACCTAAATTCTTGAATAAAAAGATTCTTCTTCTCTCTGGAAACATAATTCTCCTTGACTTATCACATACTTTTTCAAAGGGAAAACATAGGGTAGTGAGAAAGGAAAGATCAATTGACTAGACAGTAGACCAGCGTCATCAACCCCTGACTATCAGTGGAGTGGTGAGTGTCATGACCAGAATGCCCTCACATCCATCAAAGTAAGCTTGATATCATATCCTCAGAAGAGAAGAGTTGTAAGGAGAGCCTTAAGTAAGATATGACACTTGTCAGAGGAAAATAAGAAGATTGTTCCAGATGGTTGAGATTGTGAGAAGGAGGTGAAGAGGTCGGAGGAGGCAATGACTGGAGAGAGAAAAGAAGAGGAGTGGTGAAAATCCTTGGGGGCTTGAACAGGTAGCTTCAACTTCATCTGAATGATGATAACATCCCAGAGCCGAAACTCAATAAAAAAAGAAATTCTAAGTACGTTAGCATGCAAAATCAATCTTTAAAAAATATCATTCAGAACTGCCTAGGAGTTGTCAAGGTAGGAGAAGTTCATGATAAAAATGGCAAAACTTTAAAAATGAGACAAGATCCACATGCAGCGGAGGCTGTGCTTGGTGGCGTCCCCCTTTGCCACCGCCTGTTCACACCTTGCCGCTGAGAGCGCTCACAGTTCCCTCTGCTGTCTGCTAGCTAAGTGGTGGCAGTGCAGTTGACGCCGGCTGACTTCGTGTTAGCTGTTTTAACCATCTTAGAGAGAGACTGAAAGGAGACATGTGCTTTCTTCACGGACTGCTCTCCAGACTTGGAAGCATGACAAGTGTTCAGTTTATTGGTTTTTAAAAATCAAAATATATCTCTGCAGAAACTGAAAGTATTTAATTCTTCATACACCTGATCTTCTCAGATCTGCTAAAACAAAACAAAATAAAAGGACTGGTCTATTTCTGTTCCCACAAAATATTTGAACGTGAGAAAACAGGAATGTGTGGTTCTGCTGAAGTGTCAAAAAGCTGGCTAAGCGCCCTGGCACTAGCCACACTGTTCTGGCCATGTGACCTTGGCCAAATTATTTATCCTTGCTCTTCTTTGGTTTATTCATTTCTAGAAGTAATATTTGCACTAGGGAGTTGTTGGGATTGAAAAATATAATATATATAAAGAGCTTGCTTATAGTTCTGGGACCAGAGTAAGGTTCAATTTCTGCTACTTTAGCTTTTGCATTTATTTTATTCATTTATTTAGCCAAAATATATTTATTGATCACTTTCTAAGTACTGGGGATATGCTAGTGTACAAAACAGAAAAAGTCCCTGTCCTTATGGGAATTATATTCTAGTTAGGGAAAATGGGAAATACATAAGCAAGGAACATATCCTGTGTCTATTTTGATAAATGCTGTGTCATTAGGAGTCAAATTACTGATTTTTAATTATCGGTAGTTTTCCAGGATAGCCTACAGCAGCAACTGATTTATCTACATGGCTGTGGATGCATTTCTCCATGGAATGCATATGCAGGCAGATGCCTTACCATCAGAGTATAGCAGTATGACAACATAACTTATGGTCTGAACCAGGACTCTCATGAAAGTGAAAGGGGAGCTGTGGGTATCATATAGGAGCAAATTGAGATTGTTTCAGGCAAATTAGGAAGATAAAATGACCTCAATAATCAGGGACTTAAGCAGAAGTATTTCAGGTAGGCAGTGCTGATATCAGACAGTGTTGTATAGGCAGCATTATGTGAAAAATGACTTAGTCCAAGTAGTAAACATTTGGATGGTTAAGACTTATGGTGGCCAGAAGCTAAACAAGATTCCTAAATAAAGTGGCTTCGAGTCAGCTGAAAAGTCCTTGTCCTGACGGAAGTAAGCTGTCAAGCATTGCCACTTTTATCCTGGGCTTCCCTGCTGCAGGGCAGACAGGTTCCCATTTCATATGGATTCTTCTGGGCTTGACAGCCTGGCTCCTATTGGTCAGGTAGCTGTCCTTCATGGTGAAGGAGGCATGTATTTTCCTCCAGAAGTTCACAGTGAGCCCATGCAGATGACAAGAGGGTAACCTCCTCGCTGTCTGAGGTTCGGTGAATGGCAGGGAGTGTGTGTTTCAGGCCCTAGGAGGTCAGGTGAGGTTTTAGTCCTTGCCGCTCTTTGGATTGTCCTTTTGAGGTCCTGTTCTTCCAAGCACCCTCTCTTCCATCTCTTGAGTTTCCCACTGCCCTGTTCATTTCTGCCTCTGCCTTGGGTTAGGGAAAGGCCTCTGGTGAGTGAGTCTGCTGCGTAGGAATAGAGAAGACAACTTCTGTTTGAGTCCCACAGGAGAGAAAGTGGAAAGCTCCCAGTAAGAGTGAGGGAGGTCGTTATTGACACTTGGGGCTTTTCTCTTTACCTTAATTCTGGCCTTACTGTCAATTATTGCTGAAAGTAATCACAGCTCCAATGTGCATAATATTTTTAAAGTGTCAAAATGCTTTACATTTAAAAATCTTTCAGTGATGACAGTGGCCTTGTCAGAAATTTTGTTAAGCATTATCATCTTTTTTTCTGTGTTCACTGGTAACCCCATTTTAAAGGTATTGGGTAGTACAAGACTTACATAGGAAAGTTAAGAAAGTCTGGTCTAAAATTTTGGGCTGTTCTAACCCCTAGAGGGTTTCTCTATACACAATAAACCCACAGAATTCTTTCATTTAAACATATTTTAGAGACTGCTTGCCTAATAATTTTCAAACTATTGTTTAAGTTTGGATTACTCTTTGCAATCTTTCCTTTCTTCAGCAAAGGAATTAATTCATTCCTTCTTTTTTATCCTCCCCTTATCCATCCATCCAACACATATAGATCAAATGCCTCTTGTGAATGGCACAGACTTATGTGCTATTCTAGATACAATAGAAATGCTCCCTAGATTTTCATTGAAATGATGTAATTCAAATAACTTCCACACAGAAGATGCTCTGACAATTATATATATATATTTTTCTAGCTAACAGTAATAACAATAATCCCTGGAACAGCAGTAGTAATATTTACACTGTTCTAAGCACTTTATATCTATCATCTTATTTAATGTTTACAATATACTGTGAGTCAGGAGTTATTATCCCCACTACAGAGACAAGGGGGGTAAAGAAACTTTTCTGAATTTGGACCTGACTCTCCTCAGAGGTTACTCTTTAATTATTTGCTATTACTCACAGGTACACAATGAAATAATTGAGAATAGCATAATGGAGAGTGTGGACTCTGCGTCATACTGATGTTGCATTAATCTCTGGTTCTGTAACTGACCAGCAGGATGGTTTGGACATGCCGTTAATCCCACTCCGCTCGGGGCCTTTAACTGCAGACTAGTCACAATAGTGGCTGCTTTGGGTCATTGCAAGGACTAAATCCATCTGTCCTTCTTTTAACTAATTCATTCATCCAGTATTTTTTTTTGACTATTTACTATGTTCCAAGCACCGTTCTGGGTATTGAGGAAAACATAGATGAACAAGAGAGGCATGGTGCTTGTTCTGAGAAAACCTGTAGCCAAACAAGAGATGGAAACAAAGTAGAAAATGTAAGCAAGTAGAAAAATTGCAAATCATAGCACGTGCTTATGCAAGGAATGGGAACGGAAGGGTCACATTGCTAGACTGTCAATTCCATGGATATAGTGGTTGCATCTGTTCCATTTATTATGGTATGCCTAATGCCTGGAATGTTATGCACATTCATAAACATTAATTGAGTGAATATATAAATGAAAGAAAAAATAGCAGTGTCTTCAGAGACAGCTTCTTTAAAGAGGTAAGATATAAGTTAATATCTACAATATAAGAAGAGTTGATCGTGTCAAGCACAGGAGAAAAGTACTTACTAGGTAAAGAAAACAGCATATACAAAAGTCCAGAAGTGAGCAAGGAAGTCTATTTTTCTCTGTGTTGGCATTGGATGGAGAAAAAATGTCCCACAAGAATATAAAACCCTTGAGTTGGGGTCCCAGACCAGAATATCAGGCAAGCAAGTTTTCTCTGGAGGAACTTTCTCTCAACTCAGACCACATAAAACAAGCACAGATACAGCTCTACTGAAGGTAAGGTGACTCTTTAAAAGTACACGATATGATATACGATACTCTGAGTAGGAATTCACAGACATAACAAGCAGACAGATGCGAGTCACAACAAATTCAGACAATACCCTGAATTGATTCAATTGATGAATACAACAAGCATGTTCAAGACAATATTGATAAAGAACAAGCCTCAATGAACCTATAAACAAATGGGAGGTAAATATTTTAATATAGATTTGAATATCTTTTATATCATCTTGTTAATTATTATGAAATGTGTTTTAATATCATCATACACACAGCCATTTATCAACAGGACCCGGTCAAAACTTACAACTCTGACATTATATATTAGGCTTGCCAACAGTTGCCAAGGTACACGTATTAGTTGCCTGATTTTTTCCCTGAAACTTCCAATCTTACACTGCTTTATTTAATGCGCATTTCGGTTCTTCGCTATGCCACTGCATACACACAATGGCTTATATTTAGTATTCTCTAAAAATATAAAGGAAAACCTAAACACAGAGGTCTGTGATTGATTGTACATTGAAATAACTGCACTACAGATTGAGACAAATGCTCTGAGCGTGTGTGTTTCAATCACTGTATCGTCATACAATTGAATAAACACACATGCACAATACAATGTTTAATTGAGTGCAGCAAGGACATTTATTTTAGTGATTGCACCATTATGTACTCCAGCAATGGCCCTGAGTTCACTTTGGTGGAGCTGAAGTTCTGTACAGATATACAAGTTTTAAATCTTTCCCCGACTTTAATAGATCACAAATACCCAGGTGTGTTCAAATGACTGAGTGGAAAATTTTCGCTGAATTTGCTTTTAGTGCATTTAAGTAAATTTGGAAAGAAATCTGGTCATTGACTGCCAGAGGAAAAAACAAACTTGAAAACTCTAAACATTTCTTTCTCTTAACATGTCACTTTGGTCTCAATGAGGATGAAACCGGACACTTCCTTTGTGCCCAGTAGCTTTTCTATGACTATCTCATCTGGAAATTGCAGTTCCAACTCTTTAGGCAGCAAGCATTTCACTCATTTTGCTTCAGGATCGTTTGCATGGTTTCGGTCAAATTTCGTATTAACCTCATGTACGCATGCACGTCTGAGAGCCATATCCGAGTGAGCTATTTGGTCTAAAGACCCAAATGAAACTTGCTAGATTTTTTCATGCATCCTTTGTGCTCTTTTTACATAGATGTTCTTTTTCAGAAGTGCTGCCGTACACAGATTTCTGTCATTTCCATTAGTAGCATCTTGAAAGAAAGAAAAAAGAAAACAAAAGCTAAACAGTAGTGTTTGCTTGACTGTGTCAGCTTTCTAACATCTGTTTCATTTTTCAGGTGTGATGGTCAGGTGGTAATGAATGTTCAGTACCAGTACCCGAAAGGAAGTTGTTCAAGTAACAAGCTTTATACTTTGATCCTTTCTCCTTCAATGTATTGGCTTTAATTTTTGTTGTCTTTCTTCAAAAGGTACTTAAAAAAAAATTCATGCTTTAGCTCTTTACACATTGAGCGTTTAATGGAGAAATCTTCCCATAGATACTTTTAATGATAGAAATCTAACAGTGTTAGTCTAGGGTAGTGTCTCCAATAGTTCTACAAATATAATTCCAAGTATTGTTACTTGGGAAAATGATACTTTGTCAAATATGTTTGGAAACAAATATACTTTGCTCACAATATTAGCAAACTTGACGTGCTTATTCTGTGCTTTGCCTCCAGCTGGTTTGAGGTCTTGTTGAATTTTTTTCCCACTACTTTACAGATGAGGAAACAGCGTTTGAAATATAAAATAACTTCCTCATGTGTTTACTACTAACAGATGCACAAAATTCATTAACTAAGAAGTCTAGTCATAGATAGCCTGTTAACTTCATTTAGCTCCAGTTTTACCAAACTTATTTATGTAATGGAACGCTTTGCATATACGATATTTTAATATCCTACAAGACACACCCCAGAACACTCTAGACTAGGAAAATGAAAATAAATGA
>JAVSCE010002244.1:0-28823 GCA_032199065.1 Smutsia gigantea
GAAGGCTGCTGGGCCCCGGGCTGCTGCTGGGGAAGGGACCCGCGCGGACTGGGGCGCCAGGGCCATGGGCGCGCTCCCCTGAGGCGGAGGTCGCGGGCAGGAGGGCTAGGAAGCCCGCGAGAGGTTGCTGCGGAAGCCGCGGGCCGGTGACTGGCGCGAGGCGGCATTGGCGGCGGCGGCACCACCACCACCACCACCACCACCATGTCGCGCTTGGTGTTGCAGCCCAGTCAGCAGAAGCTGGCGGAGAAACTCACCATCCTCAATGACTGGGGCGTCGGCAGAAGGCATGTGGAGACCCCAAGGCAAAACCATCCTACCTTATTGACAAAAACCTGGAATCTGCTGTGAAGTTCATAGAAAGTTCCCTGCTGTAGAAACCTGCAACAACAATCTTGCACAGCTTCAGAAAGAAAAATTCGAGATTCTGAAAATTTTATACTACTTCACATTTGTAGATGTTATGGAATTTAAGACTGTAAACTTTATCAAAAAACTACTTAGATTTGATCATAATGTATACAACACCAATGATCCTACTGTCTCGAAGAAAGGAAGGCAATCACTGGATTATACAACTATGCTCATGAAATGACCCACGGAGCAAGTGACCGAGAATACCCACGCCTTGGTCAGATGATCATGGATTATGAAAACCCTTTAAAGATGATGATGGAAGAATTTGTACCCCACAGCAAGTCTCTTTCAGATGCACTAATTTCTCTCCAGATGGTGTATCCTCGAAGGAATCTTTGAGCTGACCAGTGGAGAAACGCCCAGTTACTGAGTCTCATCAGTGCACCCAGTACGATGCTCAATCCTGCCCAGCCTGACACTGTGCCTTGTGAATAACACCTCTTTGGATGCAATGGAAAAGTGGATTATCTTTGGCTTTATTTTGTGTCACGGGATCCTAAATACTGATGCGACAGCACTGAACCTTTGGAAGCTAGCTCTTCAAAGTAGCTCTTGCCTCTCACTCTTTCGAGATGAAGTTTTCCACATTCATAAAGCTGCAGAAGATTTATTTTTAAACATAAGAGGCTATAATCGCATTAATGACATAAGAGAATGCAAAGAGGCAGCTGTGTCACATGCTGGTTCAATGCACAGAGAAAGACGCAAGTTTTTGAGGTCTGCGCTGAAAGAGTTGGCCACTGTCCTTTCTGATCAACCTGGCTTGCTGGGTCCCAAGGCACTTTTTGTTTTTATGGCATTATCCTTTTCCCATGATGAAATTATCTGGCTACTTTGTCATGCAGATAACATGCCATAGAAGCGTGCAGATGACTTATAGATAAGCACATTGCAGAATTAATATTTTACATGGAAGAGCTTAGAGCACATGTAAGAAAATATGGACCTGTAATGCAGAGGTATTATGTACAGTACCTTTCTGGTTTTGATGCTATTGTCCTCATTGAACTTGTACAGAATCTTTCTGTTTGCCCTGAAGATGAATCAATTATCATGTCCTCTTTTGTTAATACTATGACTTCCCTAGGTGTAAAACAAGTTGAAGATGGGGAAGTATTTGATTTCAGAGGAATGAGATTAGATTGGTTTAGATTACAGGCATATACTAGTGTCTCTAAGGCTTCACTTAGCCTTGCAGATCACAGAGAACTTGAAAAGATGAATACGATAATTTTTCATACAAAAATGGTAGACTCCTTGGTGGAAATGTTGGTGGAAACATCAGATCTCTCCATATTTTGTTTTTATAGTCGTGCTTTTGAGAAGATGTTTCAACAATGTTTGGAGTTACCTTCTCAGTCAAGATAATTGCATTTCCATTGCTTTGCACTCATTTTATGAGTTGCACACATGAACTGTGTCCAGAAGAGTGACATCATATTGGAGATCGCAGTCTTTCCTTATGTAATATGTTCCTGGATGAAATGGCCAAACAAGCCTGAAATCTCATCACTGATATTTGCAAAGAACAGTGTACTCTTAGTGACCAGTTTAGTTGGTTCCCAAGCATTGTGCCAAAACCATTAGTCAAGCAGTGAATAAGAAGTAAAAAAAAACCAGACTGGTAAGAAAGGGTAACCTGAAAAAGAAAAACCAGGAGTTGAGAGCATGAGGAAAAACAAGACTGGTAGTGACCAACCGTGACAAATTGCACACTGCACTTTCTGAGTTGTGTTTCTCTATAAAATATGTACCAAACATGGTGGTTTGGGAAAATACCTTTACCCCAAGAGAATATTTGACTTCTCATCTGGAAATCCACTTTACTAAGTCAATTGTTGGAATGCCTATGTATAACCAAGCCACACAGAAAACTGCAAAACCATCAGAGCTTCTAACAAGTGTAAGAGCTTACATGACTGTACTCCAGTCCATAGAGAACTATGTACAAATTGATATTACAAGAGCATTTAATAATGTTCTTCTTCAACAAACACAACACTTATAAGACAGTCATGGAGAGCCAACAATTACAAGTCTATACACAATTGGTAATTGGAAACTTTGTTAAGACAAGTCAGCAATGGTCATATAGCTTATTTCCCTGTGATGAAAGCATTTGTGAACTTACCTACAGAAAATGAATTAACATTCAATGCAGAGGAATATTCTGACATATCAGAAATGAGGTCATTATCAGAACTGCTAGGCCCATATGGTATGACGTTCCTATGTGAAAGCCTTATGTGGCATATTTCTTCACAAGTTGAAGATGGGGAAGTATTTGATTTCAGAGGAATGAGATTAGATTGGTTTAGATTACAGGCATATACTAGTGTCTCTAAGGCTTCA
Organism: Smutsia gigantea; assembly: GCA_032199065.1. Classification (NCBI taxonomy): domain Eukaryota; kingdom Metazoa; phylum Chordata; class Mammalia; order Pholidota; family Manidae; genus Smutsia; species Smutsia gigantea. Next base: position 2,770 of record JAVSCE010002244.1, read on the forward strand.
CTTAGCCTTGCAGATCACAGAGAACTTGGAAAGATGATGAATACGATAATTTTTCATACAAAAATGGTAGACTCCTTGGTGGAAATGTTGGTGGAAACATCAGATCTCTCCATATTTTGTTTTTATAGTCGTGCTTTTGAGAAGATGTTTCAACAATGTTTGGAGTTACCCTCTCAGTCAAGATAATTGCATTTCCATTGCTTTTCACTCATTTTATGAGTTGCACACGTGAACTGTGCGCACAAAACCCACTTTCCAGGCCCAACTACTGGATCTCCCTCTTGGGGTCAAGTTGCCCATGTTCCCAGGAAGCAATAGTTTATACTATACAATGAAGTTAAGTGAAAAGCTTTTTCAACCTTCTTATGATTTTAACCTGACTGATCCTTATTGTCAACTTTTGGATAATCAATATAATAGTCTCCATGATCCACATTAAAAAAATTTTTTATTTTGGTATCAATCTACAATTACATGTGCAACATTATGGTTATTAAACTACCCACTTCATCAGGTGCCCCACAACAACCCCATTACAGTCACTGTCCATAACCATAGTGAGATGCTATAGAATCACTACTTGTCTTCTCTGAGTTGTACAGCCCTCCTCGTGCCCCCCCCCACCATTGTGTCTGCTAATCGTAATGCCCCTTTTTCCCCCTTATCCCTCCCTTCCCACCCATCCTCCCCAGTCCCTTTCCCTTTGGGTTCTGTGAGTCTGCTGCTGTTTTGTTCTTTCAGTTTTTTTTTCTTTGCTCTTATGCTCCACATATGAGTGAAATCATTTGATACTTGTCTTTTTCGGCTTGGCTTATTTCACTGAGCATAATACCCTCTAGCTCCATCCATGTTGTTGCAAATGGTAGGATTTGTTTTCTTCTTATGGCTGAATAATATTCCATTGTGTATATGTACCACATCTTCTTTATCCATTCATCTACTGATGGACACTTAGGTTGCTTCCATTTCTTGGCTATTGTAAATAGTGCTGCGATAAACATAGGGGTGCATCTGTCTTTTTCAAACTGGGCTGCTGCATTCTTAGGGTAAATTCCTAGAAGTGGGATTCCTGGGTCAAATGGTATTTCTATTTTGAGTTTTTTGAGGAACCTCCATACTGCTTTCCACAATGGTTGAACTAATTTGCATTCCCACCAGCAGTGTAGGAGGGTTCCCTTTCTCCACATCCTCGCCAACATTTGTTGTTGTTTGTGTTTTGGATGTTGGCCATCCTCACTGGTGTGAGGTGATATCTCATTGTGGTTTTAATTTGCATTTCTCTGATGATTAGCGATGTGGAGCATCTTTTCATGTGCCTGTTGGCCATCTGAATTTCTTTGGATAAGTGTCTATTCATGTCCTCTGCCCATTTCTTACTTGGATTATTTGCTTTTTGTTTGTTAAGGTGCATGAGTTCTTTATATATTTTGGATGTCAACCCCTTATTGGATATGTCATTAATGAATATATTCTCCCATACTGTAGGATGTCTTTTTGTTCTACTGATGGTGTCCTTTGCTGTACAGAAGCTTTTCAGCTTGATATAGTCCCACTGTTCATTTTTTCTTTTGTTTCCCTTGCCCGGGGAGATATGTTCATGAAGAATTCGCTCATGTTTACATCCAAGAGATTTTTGCCTCTGTTTTTTTCTAAGAGTTTTATGGTTTCATGACTTACATTCAGGTCTTTGATCCATTTTGAGTTTACTTTTGTGTATGGGGTTAGACAGTAGCCCAGTTTCATTCTCTTACATATAGCTGTCCAGTTTTGCCAACACCAGCTGCTGAAGAGGGTGTCATCTCCCCATTGTATACCAAGGCTCCTTTATCATATATTAATTGACCGTATATGTTTGGGTTAATGTCTGGATTTTCTATTCTGTTCCACTGGTCTGTGACTCTGTTCTTGTGCCAATACCAAATTGACTTGATTACTGTGGCTTTGTAGTAGAGCTTGAAGTCTGGGAGTGTAATTCCCCCTGTTCTATTCCTCTGTCTCAGGATTGCTTTGGCTATTCGGGGTCTTTTGTGGTTCCATATGAATTTTAGAACTATTTGTTCCAGTTCATTGAAGAATGCTATTGGTATTTTGATAGGCATTGCATTGAATCTTTAGATTGCTTTAGGTAGTATAGCCATTTTGACAATATTTATTCTTCCTAGCCAAGAGCATGGGATGAATTTCCATTTCTTCGTGTCCTCTTTAATTTCTCTTAGGAGTGTCTTGTAGTTTTCAGGGTATAGGTCTTGCACTTCCTTCGTTAGGTTTACTCCTAGGTATTTTATTCTTTTTGATTCAATTACGAATGGAATTGTTTTTCTGATTTCTCTTTCTGTTAGCTCATCGCTAGTGTATAGGAAAGCAACAGATTTCTGTGTATTAATTTTGTATCCTGCAACTTTGCCGAATTCAGATACTAGTTCTAGTAGTTTTGGAGTGGAGTCATTAGGGTTTTTTATGTACAATATCATGTCATCTGCAAATAGTGACAATTTGACTTCTTCTTTACCAATCTGGATGCCTTGTATTTCTTTGTTTTGTCTGATTGCTGTGGCTAGGACCTCCAGTACTATGTTGAATAACAGTGGAGAGAGTGGGCATCCCTGTCTTGTTCCCGATCTTAGATGAAAAGCTTTCAGCTTCTCGTTGTTAAGTATGATGTTAGCTGTGGGTTTGTCATATATGGCCTTTATGATGTTGAGGTACTTGCCCTCTATACCCATTTTGTTGAGAGTTTTTATTATGAATGGATGTTGAATTCTGTCAAATGCTTTTTCAGCATCTATGGAGATGATTATGTGGTTTTTGTTGTTCTTTTTGTTGATGTGGTGGATGATGTTGATGGATTTTCGAATGTTGTACCATCCTTGCATCCCTGAGATGAATCCCACTTGATCATGGTGTATGATCCTCTTGATGTATTTTTGAATTCGGTTTGCTAATATTTGGTGGAGTATTTTGCATCTGTATTCATCGGGTATTGGTCTGTACTTTTCTTTTTTGGTGAGGTCTTTGCCTGGTTTTGGTATTAGAGTGATGCTGGCTTCATAGAATGAGTTTTTAAGTATTCCCTCCTCTTCTATTTTTTGGAAAACTTTAAGGAGAATAGGTATTATTTCTTCTCTATATATCTGGTAAAATTCAGAGGTGAATCCATCTGGCCAGGGGGTTTTGTTCTTGGGTAGTTTTTTGATAACCGATTCAATTTCGTTGCTGGTGATTGGTCTGTTGAGTTTTTCTGTTTCTTGCTTGGTCAGTCTTGGAAGGTTGTATTTTTCTAAGAAGTTATCCATTTCTTCTAGGTTTTCCAGCTTGTTAGCATACAGATTTTCATAGTATTCTCTTTTAATTCTTTGTATTTCTGTGGCGTACCATGATCCACATTTAAGAGCATTTTCATAGTATTCTCTTTTAATTTTTTGTATTTCTTTGGGGTACCATGATCCACATTTAAGAGCATACCATGGACGCAAAGATATCGTGAGAAGATTAAAGAAAGATGGATACATCACCAGTAATAATAAAATTGTATGTACCTCGAGGGAACTGAATCAGTACAGACAATATCTTACCAGTTTAAAATTAGACTGTGAAAGAAACTATATAAAAGAAAAGATAATGCTTGCAAAACAACAAGTAAATAAACTACAGAAAAATCATCAGCTACCTGGATGTTCCAATGTTACACAGTTCCAAAATTGGTTGTTACAGCAGGGTACCCAATCAGTTAAAGACCAGGAACAATTAATAAGGCACAGACACAGCAAGAGAATGGACATCTGCAAACCAGGAAGAGGGTCCTCACAAGAACCTGACCATGCTGGCACCCTGATCATGAACTTTCAGGGTCTAGCATTATGAAAAATAAAGTTTCTTTTGCTTAAGCCAAAAAAAAAATAGTGGCTTTGGAAACCCAGACTCCAGGGCTTCTTAAGAATATAGCCTGTGGTCTGCATGGAGCCTCCAGCAAATTTAAAGGGCAGTGCTTCCTCCAGCTGACAGACCATGTGTGTTTCCTCAGAGTGAATGAGAATAAGTGGGTTGGTACTCCAGCCTGCTGGTCAGAAAGAGCTTTGACTAGTCAGAAAGTGGCCAAAAGTCTCCCTTGAGTTTTGTTTAATTTACACTTCATTATGAAGTGGACAGTGAAAGGTGCATTGCCTGGGCGGGAGTGTGGGAGAGGGTGTAGATTCATGGCTACAAAAGGGGGAAAAACACTCCTAAGTTCCCAGCGTGTGTGTGGAATGCAGGAGGTGCTTGTTTTCTCTGGGATCAGCCCCAATCAGCTTTCAGAGCTTTCCTCCCAGCATTTTCTTCATTGCTAATTCTAGCCACCAAGGGCCTCCCACCAGGTATTTCTTCCATTGACTGCTTTGCTGGCCAGTGCTCTGGATGAGGCCTGCCATGTTCTGTGGTTCTTGGGGCTTGGTAAAGTGTACCAGACAGCTGGGCCGTTCATATTTGCCGCACTCAGATCCTTGCTCTCTCACTCACTAGTTGTGTGTCCACTAGCAATTTACTTAAATTGGTAACAGGGATATCATCATCTACTTTGTTATGAGGTGCAGTACCTTGGCCTGGGGTGAGGCTCTTGCTCCATTAGGCTCTGAGTTCCTGGGAACAGGGAGAGATCACCTCCATCTCTCTATCCCCCTCTGAGACCTGGCCCCAGGCCAGACCCAGGTAACCAGCGATGACTGACTGGCTTGTGTCCCTGTAGCTGCGGAGCCAAGATGGCTCAGCATACCTGATCCAGCATGACTCAGAGGCCATCATCAGCACCTGGCACATGGCCATTGGCCAGGGCATCCAGGAGCTGGTAGGCAGAGCTTGGCGTCTCTGGGCTGGTGGGGAGAGGAGGCCAGCCATTATCAAGGCAGCTGTGCTCACAGTGGATAGGGCTCTGCACTCAGGCTCCAGGGGCTCCACAGCAGCAGTGGGTAAGTGCCCCTCCCTGCAGACACAATTCCACCTTGTGGCTGGATGACAGATGGGCTGTTGAAGAAATAGCCTTTTTTAAGTGTATGAATCCAGCCTCTGGGGCTGGCCCTGCAGGAGCTCTTTCCAGGTAGGGGTTGGGGCACATCCTAGAGGAATGTCCCATTTCAAGGGAGGCAGGAGGAAAAATAAATAGCTGCGAAACAGCCTCAAGCTGGAACTAGAAGATAAAATTTTAAAGGATTGAACTCAAGAGTCTCCCATTTTTTAGGTTCAAAATACCAATTGCTTAAGGAGCTATAGGATAGGCCCCTACTGACAGCTACTCACCTGGTAACGATCTGGGGCTTTTGGACCCTTAATTTCCTAGAAGCCAACACTGGATGCAGTGTTAGGCCATATTACTAGAGGTAGGAATCTAGATCCAGGGAGGTGATGCTGGTGCAGTTCTGGCCAGTGCTCAGGTCCCAGCCACATACTGAGTACTGATCTAATAGAGTGTGTTCAGAGGAACTGAGGAAAATATGCAGAAATGGCACCAGAAATTGGGAGGTTTGTAGAGGTGTGCAGGATAAGAAAGGGTGGGGGAGGACAGGATGACAGGGAGAATACCTGAAGGGATCCATGCAGTCAAAGTTGGTGAATGTTTGGAGATTCCTTGGTGGAAGTGAGGGAAGTTACCTGGTTAGGGAAGAGTGAACTCTCTGCCTGGGGGTCACCAGCCCTGCTGGCAAGGCACTTTGGGTCCCTTACCCCATCCCAGGATACCAGCTGGCCCCAGATTCTGCTTCTGAGGCTGCCTGATTCCAGTCCACAGACATGCCCCAGAGGAGGAAAGTGAGAGCAGCAGTGTGGACTTCAGGTCCAGGGAGGGCCTGGGAAGCTGGCGGGAAGATGAGCCGAGACATGGAGGGCATCTAATGGGGGGTGGTGATGACCCCACAGGGGCCTGCCCAGCCAATCCCAGTACTACTGACTGACTCAGCCCCATATTTCCCTGCAGCAGCTGCCTCTGCTCCAGGCCCCGGGGGCTTGGAGAGTGACTTGAGGAAGGTCTGGTACAAGCTCCCCAAGTTCCTGCTGAGGCAGCCCATGATGCAGCTGCTGCAGAGAAGGGCTACATCAAAGGTACCAGAAGGATGTGGAGAGCAGGGCACTGGTGGCTCATGGGCAGAGCGGCGCTGACCAGCCTCTCCAGACCAGGTGTGGGGAAGTTGGGGTTCCTATGGTCAGGATCCTCACTGAACTTAAACCACCTGATGATGTAACTGGCCTGTTGCTAGGCTACTGCTTCCACACCTTTAGGCAATAAGCTACTACTGTGCTATATAGAGAGCTTGGCCCAATGCTCTGCGCGGAGGCAGAGATGCTAGTGCTCGACCTACCACTGGGAGAACAAGCCGGGTAATAAACCCTTTCACCCCAAAGAACATTCTGCTGTCAATTTCTTTGGTCGTATTGAATCCATAGCGAACTTGCCTGGGCTGAAATCCATTAGCAAGACACCAGGTGTTCGGCTGCACGCTGGCTGTGCCGTGTGAGCATGAGAGGAGCACCGTGCCCAGATTCATGCAGCAGTGCATCCACACCATTGAGGCCCAGGGTAGGCAAGGCAGCAGGCTGGGCTGGTCACTTGGGGTGCCTGAAGGCCTCCTGCCAGGGCCCCATGAAGGACACCTCTGGGTGGGCACAGGGTCAAGGGGGAAAGAACAAGAGCCCCTAGTGAGAATCACAGCAGGGGCTTTAGCTGCATCCCACCACGCCTGCACTGACGACAGGCCCCCACCCACAACCCACACTGCTGGCTGCAGACCTGGGACTGGGGGAGGCAACATTACCTGTGCCAGTCCTGAAGCAGCACCCAACAACTTAGCTGTTGCAGAAACAGGACGGACAAGTGCCTTCAGGGCCGGCAGCTGAACCTGCTTAGCCTCGGCCTCAGCTGGATGCCCACAAAGCCCTCCCACTGGCTGGCTATGGACCATTTTCATCTGCTTTCCTATTCTAGGCCTCTGCCCTCCCTGATTCACTTGTATTCTGTGCAAGGGTTCTTCATACTCTGAATGTGTACCCTGCACCTGCCACTTACCGTGCACCATTTCTACACACAATCCTGTTTTACAGATGAGGAAACTGAGGCTTGCAGAAGTAAAGTAACTTGTTCAGGGTCCAGTGGGTGATCTGAGGGCCCAGCTCAGCCTCTTCTTGCACCAGAGCACAGATGCTTGTGAGATTGAAATCACTCTTTTTGGCTACCCCCCCACCCCCACCCCTACCCCAGCAGGGACTTACAGCTAAAGCAAAAGAAAGCAAGCTGGGTGGGTTTCTGCCTGAGGCTGGGGAGGTCCCTGCAGGTAGAGGGAACCTGCCTCATTTGTTCTCCTCCGTTGGGAAAGGGAAGTAGCACAGGCAGGAGCCCCCAGTCCCTCTCAGCACCCTGTTTATCAAGTACAGCTACCTGGTGTCCATCTTGCCACCTTGTCGCAGTGTCCTGCTGGGAGAGGCCTGCGGGGTGGCCCAGCCTCTGGAAAGGAAGCATGAACGCTGGTGTCAGCACAGACCACCTCAGTTTATGGGGCTCAGCCTCCTGCCCCACCCACCCACCCATTCATTTATTCAACAAACAATAACAGCTAACATTTATTGGCATTTGCACCATGCCAAGCATTTTACTTGGATCACCTCATTTGTCTCTCACAGCCAATATTTATTATCTGCTCTTCTGTGAGTGAAATGATGTGTGAATAACAATTGACAAGGTACAAAAAAGTGCCAGTAACAAGAATCTATTATAAAATAAGGGAGAGGAGCATGGGAGGAGAGACGCTGGGGGTCCTGTGTCCAGCTTGGCCATTAGCTCCCCCTGTGTATGTGGCCTTGGTTGAGTCTCTCCCCTCCCCAGGCTTGTTTTCCCATCTATTAAATGAGGCCAGTGGACCCAGTGGGTCTGTAAAGGCCTGTTTAACTCTGGCCTTTTGCTTTCTCCTCACAGGTGCAGCCAGGAACTTTTTCTTGGTGTCTGTATCAACCACTCCATGTGTCCACAAGAGCACAAAAGCAGCAGGATGGGCAGAAGCCCAGAGCTGTTGGCCACTGCAGAACTTGGAACAGAAGAGGCCACCTCCCTGAGGCACCTTGCCTAGAGGATCAAGCTGCATGATCCCAGGTGGGCTGGTTCCCAGCCAAGGGAGGGTATCTAAGAGAGACACCACTAGATGACCTCACATGAACCATAGCAGGGGTTATCTTGTTCACTAAGATGCTTGGGCCTTGTTCTGATAACCAGGGGCCTTCTGGTGAGTTCCTTGGGCCTACAAACTGCTCTGGTCCCCTGCTCTGGACTCCAGTCGAGATGAGTTACTGCTGCCTTTGACACACTTCTGTGGACACAAATGAATCATGTCACGGGATCGCTACATGTCACCTGGCCCTCACTTCCTTGTTGCTGGCTTCTGCTGACCTGCCCTTAAAGTACCATCATTATGAAAGTATCAGTCTAAGCACAGAACCTCACATACTGTAAATGTGCAGCAAATAAAGGGGAACGACTTCCCTCCTGGCCCATCAGAGGTGCTTTAAATTCTCTTGAAACATCAGAAACTTTATCTCCAGAAGCTTAAACTAAAGCACCCCACCTGCTACCAACATCAACCAGTTTAATACACAAACTAAATAATATTCCAGCCCCGAAGAGCAAGAAGGATAATTCCATTAAAGTGGAATAGATCATTCCATTAAAGCAGTATAGAATATAGAATATCAGCTAAGCCCACCATGTTGGTGTCAAACCTGGATTTGAATCCTTGCCCTGCCTCCTACTAGATCTGTGATTTTGGGAAGTCACTTAACCTCTCTGTAGTTAATTTCACAACAGTGCCATGACAAGATGAATAGTTTCACTGCATGCAGTGTTTGGCATCACACCTCACACACTGGGAGGGCTCAATCTGTTAGCAATGGTTTTTATTGGGAGGCCTCCACTGGAGTATCCCATGGGTGCCCCAGCATCACCTCTGTACCCCTAACTAAACCTTGTCCATTTTCCCTCTCCCTTTTAAAAGTGATCTTTCCAGTGCTTCATTGTTTAGCCTGGATGACTAAGCCTATGCTGCTGCAATGTCCAATAACGGAAACTTGCCTTGCTTTATAATGGGGTTGCAGGCAAGGTCAACAAGGGGGGGTCTTCCAAAAGCATCTTAAGAATCACTGCTTTTTGATGCCATCTCCAGCTACTCCCTATCAGCTCTGTGGATGACAGACCTGGAGCTATGGCTGATGTCCCACTGGAGACATGACACTCTTTGAAAAGACAGCACGGGGGGACTCTTGGTGTTGAGGGACCAACAAAGTGGAACCGAGAACCAGAGAACACAGCCAAAATCCCTGCTCTACGGCTGTGTAAAATAGGGATATTAACACCCACTTCCCATAGTGAGCACAACAGAGAGAGTTACAAATGTTGGTGCCCTACAAGCCCCACTTCCTGAACATGGGCCACTGCTGGCCTCTACTGGTTACTGGATGATTGCACAGCAAGTTGACCTCCAGAAAGGGATGTGTGAGTTTTTCTCCACTTCTGAATCTACCTGATGCTGGGGTTCTCATGACAGACCCATAGCTCCCTTTGCACAAAATATATTGTGTAATGATAGTAATTTGGAAAGATTTTAAGCACCTTATTGGGGTACTGACATAGATATATATCCATGAAACCATCATCATAATCAGATAGTGAACATCTCCAGTACCCCCAAAAGTTTCCTTGTGCCTCTTGGGATTCCCTCCCTCCGCCCTTTCCTGCTCCCCCATGCCCAAGCAAATATTGACCTGCTTTCTGTCATTATAGATTAATTAACATTGTCTAGAGCTCTCTGTAAATGGAATCATACAACATATACTCCTTTGACTTCTTTCACTCAACATAACTGTTTTGAGATTTGTGCATGTTGTTGTGTGTAACAAGAGTTCTTTCCTTTTAATTGCTGAGCAGTATTCCATTATATGAATGTACCACAATTTGTTTATCTATTCAGTGTGAAGGTAATTTTTAAAAATCAGTATAATTCCCTAACTATAATATGTAAGAGAAATTGGAGGAAAGTAATGAAATAATAGGGAAGTTCCATGCTCAGGCACGGTCACACAAAAACACAGCGATGCAAATGGTTCACCTATACATACAATTACATGAACTCAGTTCTTTGCCAGAAACTATGGTTTGGTTCCACAGCCCAGCAGTTGGCCACTCCATGCAGAAAGGTACAATGCCATGTGACCCAAAGCATAGGGACTGAGACTGAACAGAGAAGGAGAAAGACAGGTTTTTAGCTCAGTGGAAAGATTCATTCCTCAGTGGGCTGGCCACCAGAGTGGCATGCTTTTTTCAAGTTGTGTAAATGGTGTGTTTGGACTGGACCATCTCAGGATTTCTCCAGTCTATCAATTACCCAGCCTCATTTGCTAAGGTCCATATTTGCTTTTCCAAAGGCATGCTTCTATTTCACTTATCTTGCATTTCACAACACAATCCAGGGGCTTTTAATTGACACTTTCCTGAACAGAAATAAAACTTCTTTCAAAGCCCCATGCTCGCAGACCAGCAGTAGACATTGGCACTTCTCAAGCCTGCTGGGGGCCTCTCTCAGGGCAGAATATAATTCTGTGGAAGAAAGTGTTTAATAATGCTTTTGAGGCAACAAGGATTTAGAAGCCTCTACCACAAATGCAGCTTTGTTATATTTACCTTCTTGGATAACCTACCCACCTTGTCATTATTAAAGGAGTCTGTTAGTGGTAACCTTTGGCTTCAGAGTGGCTTGTCCTGGCAAGGAACTCATTCCAGAAACTTTGAAGAATTCAGTTTACCCAACATGAGTGCTACAGAGAAGGATCAAAGTCCATCAAAAGTGTGGTGGGACAGGTAATAGGCAGGTTCTCTAGTCTTCAACAGCAATAAAATCATGATAATCCTCAAACCAGAGGATTCAGCCTACGCAGATTAAGTAAATGTACTTTACAGCACAATCTCTCACTAAGCACAAAATATGTTTCGACACTTGTGTGCTCATTCCTAACAACCATGCTAGATTACTCACAGAACTTTTACCAAACATTAGAAAAAAGTCAAGCCTCTCTTTAAGCATTTTTTTCTTGACAACAGCAAAATAATCATGGTAATTCTCAAGCCAGAGGATTCAGCTAGGTTCAAAGTCCCATGCAGATTAAGTCCAAAGCTTGTCCATTTCAGCCATCATGCGGCAGCTGCAGCCAGGGGGCACATCCAGGCCACAAGGACTGTAGAAGCAAATAACTGATTTTGGCGAGGGCAGGGGGGCACTCTGCTGTTATTCCAGGAATACACACTAGGCCAGCCTTTAGGCCTTACCCCCAAGGTGCCAGAAGGGCCAGCCATCACTGGTCCAAGTGTCAAAAGGTCCAGGGCCACATCCATTTTATTCCTATCCGTGCAATGCATGTCCAATAAAGTGGGTGCCTTGATAGCTCTCAATCACTGCAGACCAGCCATAGGCTGCAAAGAAACACTCTAGGCCCCTCTTGGTGGTTTGCTGATCTGCATAACGCACAAGGCACTCCTTCCGGGTTCAGCTGACTTCTTCAAGGGTCAATGACAAGCCCCACCAACAGGCTTCAGCCCACACTGTCTTTTGCCCTGCATGCAACAAATACTGATGTAGCCATTGGGCCACATCAGAGGCAGGCTTTTCTTCTAACCAGCGCACCTGGACCAATGCGTCTGCTTCATTATTCCCTGGGGATGCCAAAGGCAAATGGCCAGTCACATGATATATGGTATGAAAAGAGAGGAGATGTGAACTCAACAGTCCAAGCACATTTATTGCTGAACATGAGAGGGAACCCACTGTCCTAGGAAAAAGAGGGTCATTAACAGGTCAAGAGGCTTTTTACAGCCAGGGCTTTGGTGGGTTCTTTGATGGGAGGAGTCGGGAAAAGTGGGCCTGTGGCTTGCTGACGTGTCCTCTGGAGAATGCTTGTAGCCTATGAATCCTAGGTCTCTCTGAGGTGGTGGGTGGGCTTATTCAAAAGGCGGTATTCTGGTCCAGATTCTACCATGGTAGGTGTCTGTGCCACACCACTCTGTGGCCTTTGGGTCCAGTCTCTCAACCACTCTGCGACAGGTGGTTATTACCTTGGTCGGACCTGTTCCAGCAATGGGATCCATAGCCAGCAAGGTGTGGTACACAGCAGCCAGTTGCTTCTCTCTCAAGGTGAACCAGATGTCTGCTCCTTTCCATAGTTGTGACCAGGCTCCAGCTGGCAGCAGGAGCAGCAGCAGTGGCCTTAGGCTCGGGCCACAGGCTGGGGTCGGCATGGCCAGCAGCGGTGGTGGCACCTCCATGACCACACGAGTGTAGACACACATCCATCGGTGCAAATGCCACTTCTCCCCATCATTTCTAGGGGCAGCCCTCCAAAAGTTCACACCCATTATGACAGATTTCGGGTTCAGAGAAATCCTGCCGACTACACCAGATGTAAGTCCGGGAAGAGGAAATGAATAGCCAAATAGCTCTAAAAACCAAAATCAGAAGGAGAGGGCAGATTCTCAAGATGGCGGCATGAGTGGGGTGGCGGAAATCTCCTCCCAAAACCATATATATTTTGAAAATACAGCAAATACAAGTATCCTAAAAGAGTGACCAGAAGATATAGTACACAAGCCAGTCTACATCTGAGAGAGCCCAACATCTCAAAAAAAAAGGGCAGGATACAAAGCCGTGACCCGGTGAGACCCAAGCACTCCCCCCACCCTAGCTCAACAGCGGGAGGAAGGGAATCAGAGAGGGGAGGGAGTGGAAGCACAGGAGACTGCTAAATAACCAGCTCTGGTGGTCTGCCCCGGGAGCACAGACACACATTGCATGGTGCACTGGATACTGGAGGAGTGGAAAAGCAAGGTCTGAGATTGAGACTGTGAATAGGTTCCCATAGCCGGATGCTCTGGGACAAAAGAAAAGCAGATGCTTTAAATGTCTTGAAGGGACAAGGGTTTAAAAGGTGGACAAAATCGTCCTGGCACACTCAGCCCAGCAGGCTGGGAACTTTAAGGAACTTTAGGTGCCCTAACCCCCTGGGTAGCAATGCAGCTCCGAAGCCCCTACGGCGATAAGCAGCCTGCCGTTCATTCTCCCCCACCGGCACTGTAAGCAAACCACCTGACCCCTCATTGCTGCGGAACAGCCGAGGAGCAGCCCTGCCTACAGCAACCACACAGCTTAGCACAGAGGCTTCTCCCTGCGTGCGGCTAACTGGCCCAGACCCAGAAGCTGCTCCCTGCACACAGTTGACCGGCATAGAGGGCAGAGACCAGCGTGGAGTCTGGGAGGCACAAAGGGGCTTTGTTCTCGCAGCAGAACATGTGCCACTCGCCTGCGACCCCCGCCAGTACCCTAAGCCACCCCAAGAGCCGCACCACCCGTGGCAACTCAGGGGATTAACCCAGAGGCTGCTCCCTGTACATGGTGGACTGGTGCAGACAGTGAAGATGGGCGCAGAGTCCGGAAGGCATGAAGGGGCTCTGTTCTCGTGGCAGAACACGTGCTGCTCACCTATGACCCCCGCCAGTACCCTAGGCCATCCCAAGGGCCGAGCCGCCCACAGCAGTTTATGGGATTAACCCAGAGGCTGCTCCCTGCGTGCGGTTGACTGGCACAGACAGTGAAGATGGGTGCAGACTTGGGCAGCACAGAGGGGCTTTGTTCTTGCAGGAGAACACACACTGCTCGTCTTCAATCCCTGCAGGTACCCTAGGCCATTTCAAGGACTGCCCCGCCCACAGCAGTTTAGGGGATTAACCAAGGCTGCTAACTGCATGCACTTGACTGGCACAGACAGTGGAGACCAGGACGCACAAAGGGGCTTTGCTCTTGCGGCAGAAGATGCAGAGGCACTGCTGGCCTGCAACCCCCGCCATTACCCTAGGCCATCTCGAAGGCCTCCCTGCCCACGGCAACTCAGGGGATTAACCCAGAGGCTGCTCCCTCTCTGTGGTTAACTGGCACAGACAACAGAGACAGGCAAGGTGACCAGAAAGCAGGAAGGGACTTTGTGCTCCCAGTTAACACACGTGCCACTTGCCGGTGACCACTAACATCGCCATGAAAAGGCAGAAAACCTTCTTCAGTCCAAAGTTCCTCAAACACCAGAGAGAGGGCTTTGTGAGACTGAAATCACCAATCTTACCAAAAAAGAATTCAAAATAAAAGTCATACACATGCTGATGGAGCTACAGAGAAATATTCAAGAGCTAAGGGGTGAATTCAGGAGGGAGATATCAAAAATGAAACGAACAATGGAAGGATTTAAGAGCAGACTGGATGAGGTGCAAGAGACTATTAATGGAATAGAAATCAGAGAAAATGAATACAGAGAAGCTGAGGCAAAGAGAGATAAAAGTATCTCTAGGAATGAATGAATATTAAGAGAACTGTGCGATATTCACATTATAGGGGTACCAGAAGAAGAAGTAGAAGAGAGAAACAGGGGAAGAAAGTGAAGAAATAATTGCTGCAAACGTCCCCAGTCTAGTGAAGGAAATGGTCTCTCAGACCATGGAAGTCGACAGATCTCCCAACACAAGGGACCCAAGGAGGACAACACCAAAACGTATAATAATTAAAATGGCAAAGATCACAGACAAGGACAGAGTATTAAAAGCAGGCAGAGAGAGAAAAAAGATCACCTACAAAGGAAAACCTATGAGGCTATCATCAGACATCTCAGCAAAAACCTTACAGGCCAGAAGAGAATGGCACGATATAGTCAATGCAATGAAACAGAAGGGCCTCGAACCAAGAATACTGTATCCAGCAAGATAATCATTTAAATTTGAAGGAGGGACTAAACAATTCCCAGATAAGCAAAAGTTGAGGGAATTTACCTCCCACAAACCATCTCTACAATGTATTTTAAAGGGACTGCTATAGATGGAAGTATGCCTAAGGCTAAATAGCTGTCACGTGAGAAAATAAAACCACAGCAAAGAAAGTAGGCCAACCAAATACTAACTAAAGGAAAAATAAAATC
Organism: Smutsia gigantea; assembly: GCA_032199065.1. NCBI lineage: Eukaryota > Metazoa > Chordata > Mammalia > Pholidota > Manidae > Smutsia > Smutsia gigantea. The sequence goes on from JAVSCE010002244.1 coordinate 17,773, forward strand.
AACTATGCACAAAATCAGTCAAGGGAAACACAAACAGTACAGAATAAAACACCTAACATATAAAGAGTGGAGGAGGAACAAAAAGAAGGGAGAGAAATAAAGAATCATCAGGTTGTGTTTATAATAGCATAATAAGTGAGTTAAGTTAGATGGTTAGTAAAGAAGCCACCCTTGAACCTTTGGTACCCACACATCCAAACCCTGCAATGGCAATGAAGTACATATCTATCGATAATCATCCTAAATGTAAATGGATAGAATTCACCAAAAAAAGACAGAGTAATAGAATGGATAAAAAAGCAAGACCCATCTATATGCTGCCTACAAGAGACTCACTTCAAACCCAAACACATACACAGACTAAAAGTGAAGGGATGGGAAAAGATATTTCATGCAAACAATAGGGAGAAAAAAGCAGGTGTTGCAGTACTTATATCAGACAAAATAGACTTCAAAACAAAGTAACAAGAGACAAAGAAGGACGTTACATAATGATAGAGGGGACAGTCCAACAAGAGGATATAACCATTATAAATATCTATGCACCCAACATAGGAGCACCTACACATGTGAAACAAATACTAACAGAATTAAAGGAGGAAATAGAATGCAATGCATTCATTTTAGGAGACTTCAACACACCACTCACTCCAAAGGACAGATCAACCAGACAGAAAATAAGTAAGGACACAGAAGCACTGAAAAACATATTAGAACAGATGGACCTAACAGACATCTACAGAACTCTGCACCCAAAAGCAGCAGGATACACATTCTTCTCAAATGTACATGGAACATTTTCCAGAATACACCACATACTAGGCCACAAAAAGAGCCTCAGTAAATTCAAAAAGATGGAAATTGTACCCACCAACTTCTCAGATCACAAAGGTATAAAACTAGAAATAAATTGTACAAAGAAAACAAAAAGGCTCACAAACACCTGGAGGCTTAACAACATGCTCCTAAATAATCAATGGATCAATGACCAAATTAAAACACAGATTATGAAACATATGGAGACAAATGAAACAACAGCATGATGCCCCAACTGCTGTGGGACACAGTGAAGGCAGTTCTAAGAGGAAAGTATATAGCAATCCAGGCCTATTTAAAGAACGAAGAACAATCCCAAATAAATAGTGTACATTCACAATTATTGAAACTGGAAAAAGAAGTACAAATGAGGTACAAAGTCAGCAGAAGGAGGGACATAATAAAGATCAGAGAAGAAATAAATAAAATTGAGGAGAATAAAATAGAAAAAATTAATGAAACCAAGAGCTGGTTCTTTGAGAAAATAAACAAAATAGATAACCCCCTAGCCAGACATATTAGGAAAAAAAGAAAATATACACACATAAACTGAATCAGAAATGAGAAAGGAAAAATCACAATGGACACCATAGAAATACAAAGAATTATTGGAGAATACTAGGAAAATTTATATGCTAACAAACTGGATAACCTAGAAGAAATGGACAACTTTCTACAAAATACAACCTTCCAAGACAAACCCAGGAAGAAACAGAAAATCTGAATAGACCAGTTACCAGCAATGAAATTGAATCAGTAATCAAAAAATTACCCAAGACCAAAACCCCCAGACCTGATGGACTCACTGTTGAATTTTATCAGACATTTAGAGAAGACATCATACCGATTCTCCTTAAAGTTTTAACAAAAAATAGAAGAGGAGGGAATACTTACAAACTCATTCTATGAAGCCAGCACCACTCTAATACCAAAACAAGGCAAAGACACCCCAAAAGAAGAAAACTACAGACCAATATCCCTGATGAACATAGATGCAAAAATACTCAACAAAATATTAGCAAACCGAATTCAAAAATACATCAAGATGATCACACACCACGATAAAGTGGGATTCATCCCAGGGATGCAATGATGGTATAACATTCAAAAATCCATCAACATCATCCACCATCAACATCATCCACCACATCAACAAAAAGAACAAAAACCACATGATCATCCCCATAGATTCTCAAAAAGCATTCAACAAAATTCACCATCCATTCATGATAAAAACTCTCAATAAAATGTGTATAGAGAGCAAGTACCTCAACATAATAAAGGCCATATACGAAAAACCCACAGCCATCATTAAACTTAACAGTGAGAAGCTGAAAGCTTTTCCCCTAAGATCAGGAACAAGACAAGGATGCCCACTCTCCCTGCTTTTATTCAACACAGTACTGGAGGTCCTAGCCACGGCATTCACACAACACAAAGAAATAAAAGGCATCCAGATTGGTAAAGAAGAAGTCAAACTGTCACTGTTTGCAGATGACATGATATTGTACATAAAAAACTCTAAAGAATCCACTCCAAAACTACTAGAATATCTGAATCCAGCAAAGTTGCACGATACAAAATTAATACACAGAAATCTGTTGCATTCCTATACACTAACAATGAACTAGCAGAAAGAGAAATTAGGAAAACAATTCCATTCACAATTGCATCAAAAAGAATAAAATACCTAGGAATAAACCTAACCAAGGAATTGAAGACCTATGCCCTGAAAACTATAAGAAACTCTTAAGAGAAATTAAAGAGGACACTAATAAATGAAAATTCATCCTATGCTCTTGGGTAGGAAGAATTAATATTGTCAAAATGGCCATCCTGCCTAAAGCAATCTACAAATTCAATGCAAACCCTATCAAAATACCAAGAGCATTCTTCAATGAACTGGAACAAATAGTTCTAAAATTCATACAGAACCACAAAAGACCCCGAAGAGCCAAAGCAATCCTGAGAAGGAAGAATAAAGCAGGGGGGATCTCACTTCCCAACTTCAAGTTCTACTACAAAGCCACAGTAATCAAGACAATTTGGTACTGGCACAAGAAAAGACCCACAGACCAGTGGAACAGAATAGAGAGTCCAGAGATTAACCCAAGCATATATGGTCAATTAATATACAATAAAGGAGCCATGGATATACAACGGGGAAATGACAGCCTCTTCATCAGCTAGTGTTGGCAAAACTGGACAGGTGTATGTAAGAGAATGAAACTGGATTACTGTCTAACTCCATACACAAAAATAAACTCAAAATGGTTTAAAGACCTTAATGTAAGTCATGAAACCATAAAACTCTTAGAAGAAAACAGGCAAAACTCTCTTGAATATAAACATGAACAACTTCTTCATGAACATATCTTCCTGGGCAAGGGAAACAAAAGCAAAAATGAACAAGTGGGTCTATATCAAACTAAAAAGCTCTGTACAGCAAATGACACCATCAGTAGAACAAAAAGGCATCCTACAATATGGGAGAATATATTCATAAATGACATGTCCGATAAGGGGCTGACATCCAAAATATACAAAGAGCTCACACACCTCAACAAACAAAAAGCAAATAATCCAATTAAAAAATGGGCAGAGGGGCTGAACAGACACTTCTCCAAAGAAATTCAGATGGTCAACAGGCACATGAAAAGATGCTCCTCATCGCTAATCATCAGAGAAATGCAAATTAAAACCACAATGAGATATCACCTCACACCAGTAAGGATGGCCGCCATCCAAAAGACAAACAACAAATGTTGGTGAGGATGTGGAGAAAGGGAACCCTCCTACACTGCTGGTGGGAATGTAAATTAGTACAACCACTGTGGAAAGCAATATGGAAGTTCCTCAAAAAACTCAAAATAGAAATACCATTTGACCTGGGAATTCCACTCCTAGGAATTTACCCTAAGAATGCAGCAGCCCAGTTTGAAAAAGACATATGCACCCCTATGTTTATTGCGGCACTATTTACAATAGCCAAGAAATGGAAGCAACCTAAGTGTCCATCAGTAGATGAGTGGATAAAGAAGAGGTGGTACATATACACAATGGAATATTATTCAGCCATAAGAAGAAAACAAATCCTTCCATTTGCAAAAGCATGGATGGAGCTAAAGGGTATTATGCTTAGTTAAATAAGTGACGCAGAGAAAAACAAGTATCAAATTATTGCACTCATCTGTGGAGTATAAGAACAAAGAAAAAACAGAAAGAACAAAAACAGCAGCAGACTCACAGAACCCAGGAATGGACTAACAGTTACCAAAGGGAAAGGGACTGGGGAAGAGGGGTGGGAAGGGAGGGATAAGGGGGAAAAAGTGCTATTACAATTAGCACACATAATGTAGCGGAGGTGGGGGTGGGGTGGAGGGATACGGGGAAGGCAGTGTAACACAGAGAAGACAAGTAGTGATTCTATAATATCTTACTACACTGATGGACAGTGACTGCAATGGGGTATGTGGTGGGGACTTGATAATAGGGGAAGTCTAGTGACCATAATGTTGCTCATGTAATTGTATATTAATAATAGCAAAATAAATAAAATAATAATAATAAAGTAAAATAAAATAAAAATGCCAAAAAGTAAATAAATAAAACAAGCCGTACCTAAAGTCCCTCTTCTGCCGAGGTGTCCGTGATGCCGAGATACACATCTTTGTCCTGCATCAGAAAAAGGCAAAAGTGGATGAGTTCCCCATGCCCGTCATCCCACATGGTGGCAGATGAGTGTGAGTAGCTCTCCTCCAAAAGCCCTAGAGGTTGTTTGTGTTTGTGCCACTAAAGGCAAGTATTTCTAAATATTTGTGCCTCTAAAGATAATGGGTCTATTTTTTCTTGATTTTTTTAGTAGTGTTTATTGAGGTATAATATACACATAACATTCACCAATTACATAGTTTAATGACTTTTATACAATTTCCCAGCCATTACCACAACCCCATTTTGGACCATTTTTATGATTCCCTATAATTTCCCTGTGCCCATTGGCAATTGCTCCTAGTTCCCATGTGCCAACCCTACCCATAGGCAACAGCTGAGCTACTGTCTCTACAGATTTGACTTGTCGACGAGATTTCATATAAAATGGAACCATACAGTATATAGAGTTTTGTGACTGTATTCTTTCAGGTAGCATGTTTTTGAGATTCATCCACCTTGCTACATTTATCACTATTTTGTTCCTTCATATTCCTAAATATTATTCTGTTATTCTTTATTTGTCTGTTGTTCTATGTTTTTCTCACACAAGGAAACCTGGACGGCCTAATTTGTGGCAATGGAGTGCTAACTTTATTTGCTGTTTCTCCTGACTATCACTGGTAAGAAAGGAGGACGAAGGTATATCTGGATGGCTTATTGTTTTCTAGGTTAGTGTGAAATCTGGACTTTTAAGGGTTTTGAAATAACTAGGGTATATTATCCTCTTAAACAGCTATTTTTCTCTGCAATGTAGCCATTTGTTTTCGGAGACCACTGTCTTCTGTCAAGCCTTTCTACAAACAGTTAACAGTTTAGTTGAACACATTCAGCTCTCCTTTATTGTAGGCTGCTACACTGGGATTGGATCCAGGTGTCCCTGAAGTCTCCCAGCAGTGTGTCTGAGAACCTCTTGCTGACAACTGGAGTATGTGTTTAGGCGGCTTATTGTGCTGCTGATTGTGTTTCAGTTTCAAGGTATGGTATGTTCTGGGCTTTCCGAGTTCCCAGATGTAGCTATTCTGAAGATTTTCAGTGACCTCTGCACTCATGCTCACCTGTTTTATAGAAGCAGTTCCTGTTGCTTCTTCCTAGAAGCAATCTTTGTCCATCAATACTTCCATACCCTTTCTGACCCTCAGCAACCTAACCAGGTTTATAATGTCTCCAGGGGCCTGGTAGATAAAAACATCTTTCCGTTGGCTTTTATGTTTAGATACTCATCTGATAATTAAAAATACTCACCTACGTACTATTTCTGGGGCTTGAAGACTAAATGATGAGAGACACAAAGTACATATATTTTGCAGCAAGCTTTAAAAATTTCAGTCAAAGAACACATACACTTCGGTTAAAAGTTCAAATGGAAGCTTATAAACTAAGTTGTTTGCCCTCCTCTTACCATTCTCCTGGTCCCCCTCAATGGGAGATGCTTTTCACTTTAAAACAGTTAAAATTTGATTCTCCTGACATTTATAAACCCTATGTCTCTAAACAAATGTGTATAATATTATCCTTTGATGCACTCATTTTCACATTGTCTGTTTAGCTCTCTTGTACCACCATCTCTCTTTTTCTTAATACAGTTTTAAAAAACATTTGGTTGAATCAATTTTTCTCAATATATAGTTAAAGCAATATAAATAAAAAATTTCTGGTTAAATCAATAGAAACATCAGTGTTAATATGTGGCCATTATTCATAGCAGTACATTGTCACTGAATGTCATTAAGTTTCTTTAATTTTGTTTATCCTGTGGTAGTTTTTTCCCCCTCTTTCTGGGGTTTGTGAGATTTTGGTCTGAACCATGTTCTTTTGACGTTTCATATTTCTGTGTAATGCCCACTAGTGCACAGAAGCTCCAGTCTCTGGAGCTGCTCAGCCCCTAGAGTGAGGTTGGAGGTCGTAGGGGAGCGGAGCTGGTGCCTGGGGGGAGGAAAGATCTGTTTCCTGATTCCCTTCTGTGGTGCCTGTCTCCAATGTCAGAGCCAGTGGGCCAAGCACACAGGTGTAAGCCTCTGTGCTTTGCATCTCTAGCTGTTGTAGGCGGGGCCTCCCTCTGGCTAGCCTGATGCCAGCACAGTGACTGCCAGTTTGCAAACTGGTGCCGGCAGGCTAGAAGGAAGGTGCAGCAGGCTGCTTGTCACAGTGGGGGGCCTCAGAGCTGAGTAGGCAGCCAGGGGGATGGAGCACCTGAAGCTCCTCAAAGTTCCAAACCAGCTGGGCAGAGCATGCCCAGACAACCTTAACCTTGTCTAGCTCTCCCTTCTCCCCTGCAGCAAGTTCCGCCCAAACCCCACCCCTTCAGCAGCCCTCTTGCTGCTAGGAAGCCTCTCAAGACTGCCTGCCTTTCCTCTGACACAGAGCTGCCAAATGTGGATCCCCTCCTCAACAAATGGGCCGGAATGCCAGCTTCTCAAGCACTCCGCCTGTCCTAGCTCCACAGCATCCAGAGCACCACACACTATAGGTTTTTGCTCACAAAGCAGATCTCCAAGGCTAGGTGTTCAGCAGTCCCAGGCTTCCACTCCCCCCACCCCCCGCTCCGTTTCTCTTCCTTCCTCCAGTGAGCTGGGGTGGGGGAAGGGCTTGAGTCCCACCGGATTAAGGCTTTAGTATGTTACCCTGTTTTGTGAGGCCTGCTCTGTTTCTGAGGTGTGTATGCAGTCTGGTTCAGCCTTCTTTCTTGTTCTATTTTAAATTTAGTTGTATTAACTATATTTTTGTACTGTTTGTGGTTTTGGGAGGAGCTCTCTGTCTCACCTCTCATACCGCCATCTTGAATTCTCGGCTTGTTTTTATAATACCTCTAACACCTGGTGGGAGGTGGCCCATGGTGATACCAGGATCTTCCGTGGCACACTGAAGGGAAAGAATCAATGTATGTTATGAAGCCAGCATTAATCTAAAATCTAAGCCAGATAAAAACCATATAAGAAGACTACAGACTATTATTCCTCATGGACACATTTAAAGTTGGAAACCAAATTCAGGAATATACAAAAAGAGCAATACATCATGATCAACTGGGGTTTATCCCAGGAATGCAAAGTTGTTTAACATTAGAAAACCAGTCTGTAATCTGATAAGGGGTTAACATCCAAAATAAATAAAGAACTCCTATACCTCAGCACCCAAAAAACAAATAATGCAATTAAAAAATGGGTGGAGGACCTGCACAAACACTTCTCCAAAGAAGAAATACAAATGGCCAACAAGCACACGAAAAGATGCTCCACTGCTAATTATCAGGGAAAGGCAAAGAAAACCACAATGAGATATCACCTTACACCAGCTAGAATGGCCACTATCCAGAAGACAAGAAATAGCAAGTGTTGGTGAGGATGTGGAGAAATGGGAACCCTCCTACACTGCTGGTGGGAATGTAAACTGGTACAACCATTGTGGAAAGCAGTATGGAGGTTCCTCAAAGAACTAAAAATAGAAAGACCATATGACCCAGTAATTCCACTTCTAGAAATTTACCCGAAGAAAAGACAATCCTAGGTTCAAAAAGATATATGCACCCCTATGTTCATCACAGCGCTACTTGCAATAGCCAACATATGGAAGCAACCTAAGTGTCCCTCGGTAGATGAATGGATAAAGAAGAAGTGGTACATATACACAATGGAATATTATTCAGCCATAAGAAGAAAAAAATCCTACCATTTGCAATAACATGGATGGAGCCAGAGGGTATTATGCTCAGTGAAATAAGCCAAGCAGAAAAAGACAAGTATCAAATGATTTCACTCATATGTAGAGCATAAGAGCAAAGAAAAAAACTGAAAGAAAAAAGCAGCAGCAGACTCACAGAACCCAAGAACGGACTAACAGTTACCAAAGGAAAAGGGACTGGGGAGGATGGGTAGGAAGGGAGGGACAAGGGGGGAAAAGGGGCACTACGATTAGAAGACATAATGTTGGGGGGGCACTGGGAGGGCTGTACAACTCAGAGAAGACAAGGAGTGATTCTATAGCATTTCACTACGCTGATGGACAGTTACTGTAATGGGGTAGGTGGGGGGGAACCTGATTAAGTAGGGAGTTTAGTAACCATAATGTTGCACATGTAACTGTAGATTAATGATACCAAAAAAAAAAAAAAGAAAAACATGACTACTTTAACCAATTTTATTCAAAATTGTCCTGGAGGTTCTGGCTACCGCACAAGGCAAGTAAAATAAATAAAAGCTGTAGTTTAGAAACAAAACTGTCTTTATTCACATATGACATGACTGCATAGAAAAGGGCAAAACATTTACCTAAAAAATCCTATTACACTCATAACTAAATTTTGCAAAGCCACAGGATACAAGATTAATACATGAAAATCAACTGTATTTCTAGGTACTAGCAAACAACACTTAGAAAATGAAAAATTTAAGTCAGAGAAAGACAATTACTGCATGATGTTGCTTATATGTGGAATCTAAAAAACAAAACAAAACCCAGAGTCAACAGATACAGTGAACAGTTTGGTGGTTGCCAGAGTGAAGGAGTTAGGGGGTGAGTTGATGTAGGGGAGTAAGTGAGAAGTACAATTTCCACCTATAAAATAAATAAGTCATGGGGATGTAATGTAATGCATGGGTAACACAGTCAGCAATATTGTATTAGCTTTGTAAGATGACGATGATAACTAGACTTACTGGTGACCATTGTGCAATGCATACAAAAGTCAAATCCCTATGTCGTACATCTGAGACAATATACTGTTGTAATTAATTATACCTCAATCAACAGCAGAACAAGAAAATGAAATTTAAAAACCAGTACTAGTTACAAGTGGTAAATACTGCACATTTTCTTGCCAGTAACATTTCTCCCTGCCCTTTCTTCTATCACCCCACAGTATTATATAAATTATGTGTAGAACAATACAGTCTACAACAACATCAATAAATTCTTTTTATGGGTGGAAGGGGCAAAATCATAACATTTTCTTTTAAAACCCCAAAGCCTTGTTAATATACTCATCTTTTCAAGTGAGGAGTCAACAAATAATAAAAGGATATGACTTAAAGTTAGTAAGGGAACTGATTGAAGAACTAGAAATTGTTCCATAAATATAATAAAAGGATAGAGGAGGGACAGTACTGAGATGGGGAATATCAGCTGAACCTTTAGGATAAATACCAGCACACACACATTATTTATTGATGTAACTGAAGAAGCAGATGAAAGAATTTTAAAAGTAGTGCTCTCAGGAGAGGGGATGGGGCAGGATGGGAAAGGGTGGGTCAGCTGTTATTTTTCAGGTTGAGCCCTTCTATGCGGTGTTTTTAAAATCACGAGCACACTACTACTTCAATGGAAAAGTTATTTTGGGAAAACAAAAACAAAACGCAAGTCTAGGAGAAAACACAACACACTGTTATTAGCAGAGATTATATTGTAGCCCAGTTTCTCATTTGGGGGGAAATTTAAGGCAACAGCTCATAGAGGACATACTTGAAAAGGAGTGAAAAGCCCCTCTGAAATCACAAACCTCTCAGCTCAGGAAAGTGTTAAGTGGTACATTATAAACTCCCAGACTTCTGGTAAGTAGGCCGTCGTTTCACAGGGCTACTCAACAAACTGAAGACAGTCCCTTAAGGTTTTCACCACCTTTGACCCTCTGCCCTGCGTGCATTCCTTTGCTCAATCTTCCCCAGAAGCCTCTTCTTTTCCCTACACATCGTGGTAACTACAGCAACAGATAGATGCAGAGCTTAAGGTGATGGAGTCAGCCCTCTAGCGGTCGGTAGAAAAGAGCACCCAATTCCGCCGACCAAGCAAGCAAGCAGGAAGGATCACCACACCAAATTATACAACAGCTAAATATAGAGTGAAGTGCAGAAACTCAAGCCGCTGCATTAGCTACAAACCAACAACTAGTTTACTCATGACTGCCTTTTAAAATGCAAGTTGATGAGGAAAAGCAGGAACGCCACCCCCACTGCCACAGAGTATGCAGCCAAGCTTCCCACTTTGGGGAAATTTGCAGGAGTCAGCACATCTTGAGTGCAGTGGATGAACCCCACCCACTGTGGGAAAACCAACTTCATGATCATAGTATCTTCCTTGCCAGGGAAGTACAAAAAAAACCTCGTTTCCTGGCACCTCCCCGTCAGATTCCAAACACTGGACACAAAGGGTCAACTCTCATCAGGCAAGCTCTACACTGTCACGAAATACGAGTTCTCCAAACTGTAGAAGCTGCGCAGTAACAGCTGGATTCTGGGAGATTTGCAAAAGCCATAAACACGTAAATACAATCATGAACACGGACCAGCAGACACTGTGCTCATTTACCTACTCTGAGCAACTTTTAGTGACCTCACTACAGCTCCTGAAACCTGCAGGTTTGGCTGATGTGGTAGGCTAAATAATGAACGGCCCACCAAAAACGTCCCACGTCCTAATCCCTGGAACCTGTGAATATATCTCTGTGGCACAAAGAATTTTGCTGGTGTGACCAAGGACTTTAGATGGGAGTATCTCGAATTATTTATTAAGCAGCTAGGCCTAATGTAATT